>VDFB02048838.1:230918-244886 GCA_007258455.2 Sequoia sempervirens
AAACAAAACAAACATTAGAAAAATCAAATCAAAAAAAAAAGAAAAAAAAATTTGGGGGAGGCGGGGCCATTCCCGTACCCCATCTCCTGCCTGCGTAGGCCGATGTTGACAGGGTGCGGACGGTACCATAAGGTACCGCCGGCAGCCGGTACAGTGCCAACGCTGTCCACCACAGCCCATGTGGGCTATAAACTAAAATCCGCCCACTCAAAAAAAATTTTTAATGAAATTTGAAATGTTTTTAAAATCCGCCATTTCAACAAAAGACCGCCCGGATTTCAAAGTTTTCAAAGGCAGATTTAAGTTTTGCATTGGGTCCACCAGGGGGGTGGATAAATTTTTATTTTTGAAAAATTAAACCATATTTAATAATTTTTGGAATCCGCCACCCACCCACCACCGGAGCGCCGCCCGAGCACCACCGGAGAACCACCAGGAGGCCTTTTACAGCAGTTTTTTTCAAATGCATATAACTTGTACCCAGAGTGTCGGATTTTCAACTTCTTATAGTCGTTGGAAAGCTGGTTCCGAGCACTATGCAGTGGTATAGGTCTTGTTCCATAATTTTGCAGTTTTGATAGTGTTTTTCTTTGTTGAAGTCAGATGTTTATTTTGAGCTTTGAGAGGGCATATTGGGTGCATACGAAGTCGGATTTTGGACTTCAAATAGTCAACAGAAAGCTTGTTCATATTACTACATAGTGGATCAGATTTGGAGTTATTTTGGCATGGTTTATTTGCTATTTTTTTTATCTGAGCTGTTTATGGGTCTCTTTGACTATGGTGTTATTATGAGCTTATGGATTGTTGGATTTGGGATATTTGATATTGGATTCATTGTATGCTCAGTTGTACATCTCAGATTATTATACTTTTGACATGGTTATCAGCATGTATGTTGCATTTTTGTATCTACAAGTTGTGTAATGTTGTAGGCGGTCTATACTTACTTGTTGCACCTATGACTTGGATATGGGTTATCTTTGCCCACTGATATTTCAGTGTTGATGCATGATCAGTTTTAGTGGCTTGGTTTAGTCACTTGGTTTGTTGTTTTGGTTGTCATGTTAAGGAGATGAGATGGTATTACCAGGTACAGTCATGATATGAGATATATGCAGTTGACTATGATTATGCAGATATGTGGACACAGTTGGGTTGATTTGTTGGTATATTTGGTGGTGATCATGATGTCATGGATGTTTCTTGTGCATTAAAGACTTTGGCATGTTATGATGGTTTTATGCAAGTGCATTTATTGGTGGTATTGGATTGGTTCCTGATTATGGTTATGGCAGTGTATCTTCTTGGGTTTAGGAGATTGGTATCACAATGTCATGGATAGCTTGGTTACACGGTTCAGTGGGAGCTTGTGACAGTGATGGTTTGGCGGTGATGGATATGATGGTTTGGCAGTGTATCTTCTTGCTTTAGAGGATGGTTATCATGTTTTCATTGAGAGCTTGGATTCATAGGTTTTGTGTGAGCTTATGACAGTGATGTGGTGTTGATTGTGTGCATCATGGTGCCATGGGATTGCTCGGTATCGCAGTTCAGTGGGAGCATTTGGCAATGATGTGGATCCATTGGTTATTATGGATGGTTGTCTTCAACAGGTGATATTTGGTGTCATGGAGGAGCTCTTGGATTCTGTGTGCTATAGTGAGAGTTCTTTGACATCAGGTGTTGGAGATGATGAGGTATTATTTATGACTTGTTGGTTTTGACAGGTGATCCTTGGTTGTAGGATGGTTTTGTTATTATGTCATGGTATACTCTTGATTACTAGTTTAGAGTTGTGGCATGGTACATGTTATGATGATTTATTCATGTGATCTTCTTTTGAGAGGATGTGAGATCATGGAGTCATGTTTATGTTCCTGATTCTGCAGTTGGAACTATGATTTTGATCTTGGTTGGTTCTCTTTGTATTGAGTACATTGATCATTTGCTTGGTGTTTAGCATGGATTGATTGGTACAGGTGCTCATGGATACTTGGAGACATAGGTGAGGCTTGGTGTTCTCTTGTGGTTAGAGACATGTTATTGATATGGTTACTCTTGATGAGGTTTTAGCAGGAAGTTCGAGGGAGCCTACACCTTGGTTGGACGTGAGTTCAACATGGACCAATGAGGAGAGTGTTCTTGGTTGAGTCATGATGACTTGGATATCCTGGAGGAGCATTCTCATTCCCCACTCTTGGTCTACTCGGTGGTTCACTTGAGAGGTATTGCCCATTATTCTTTCAAGTGCATTATGTTTATGCTTTGTCTTCTCATGGATATGGATCTTGAGCCATGGATATTTGGTTTCTGGAGGGTTCATTTGAGGAGTCTTGGCATGTTTATCTCCTTGTACATGTTGGGTTTAGGAGATGGTTTATTGGGCTGATTTCCTTGGTTTAGGAATGATTACAGTGAGTTTGATCTTCTTGTTTTGAGATGCTTACATCCATGTTAGTTACATATGTTATCTTTGATCTTGGTGATTGGATGGATGGATGTGGTTATGGATTTTGTTTTGGGGTGTTATGGAGGAGATCATACTTGGCACAGTTGGCATTTAGAGGTGTGTGTAGGAGGACATGCTACAGGTGTTTGGTTTGCAGGTTTTGCTTATCATTGTGGATGTTCCTTGGTACTACATGTTTACTTCTATGAGATTTTGGTAGTAGACTTGGTATGCCTTTGTGATGGTGCCTTTTTTGGGATGCTAACGAAGCGATGCGTTGAATGCGCTCATTCCAGGTTTGTATTCATCTTGACAGTGCCCATGCAGTGGGAGCTCTTGGATGTGTATGTCATGCTTTGACAGGTTTGCACATGGAGTTTGTTATTGTGGTTTATGGGTGGATATGTTGTTGGCATGAGTTTACTATGATATGTATACCTTGGAGGTATGGATAGTTGGATGTGTTGGCATTTGTTGTGGATGTCATTTCAGCTATGGTGATTTATTCTTGACAGCTACTGGTGCATATTGGATTCAGTGTTTGTGTTTTGAGATATCAGGTTGAGGCAGGTTTATGCTTCTTTGTGACAATTAGTGTGACATCTCTTTGGATGTGTTCATATCTTAGTGTAGTTGGCATGGTGGAGGATGGGAGCATTCATGGATGAGATGGTGGTCACCTTGGTTCTTGTTACAGGTATCTTGATGGAGCACATGGAGCACTTGGATTCTAGGATGGTACATGTTGCCTATGGAGTTTATTTGTTACCCCCTTATGCAATGTATACAACAAGTGGGAGATTGTTAGAATTAGGTGTTGTACACCTTGCATAATGTTTGTAATGTTTTATTTATTTATTATGTGTGTGGTGCACCTAGGGGTTTTCTAGGTGAATGTGCATCACAAGGAGTTATAATGTTGGGGCCACTTTGTTGTATGTATCATTGGGATATAATTATAAAATGTAATTATTTAATATTGGGGAATAATAATAAAATAATAAAATACCCAATATTAAATGTGGGGTCACATGATGTAGTATTTTGGGCACATGGTTTATGTAATACCACTTGGTGGTTTTGTGGGAGCTTGTTTCTATAAAAGCAACCACATGGGTAGTTGTTGAGGGTTGGATCAAAAGTTGGATAAGGGTTGGACAGTTTGCTGCAAGTTAGCAGGTTGAGCTTGTGCATGTGTGAGGGTTTGAAGCATGGCATGGGATGTGTGGATTCATGCTTGGTCACATGGAATGCATGGAGAGCTTGTGCTTCAGAAGTGTTCATGGAGTCTCTGCAGATGTATTGTAATGGGTTTTCATTGCTGAATAATACATGGAGCGTGGATGCTTTTGGAGGCTGGGTTTTTCCCTCTTGAGGGTTTTCCCATGGTATATCTTGTGTCATCTTTGATGGGTATGTTGTCTATTCTCTCTTGCATGTTGATGTTGAGTATTTTACTGTATTGTTTGATTTGGGTTAAGTGTGGAAATTACATGGTCGATAGTTTCCTTCTTACACTCGGTTGGACCGTTGTTTATCTTTTAAAACAACTTGGTGTCGTTGTTTTACCGCTGGCCTTAGTGATGTCCCTCATCCTTTTTAATGATTTTTTATTTTGTAGAAGGGATCGGAATTGTGCTACTATTGATCAAATTTCTTCGGAATATCAATGGTTTCATCAAGTGATCGGGTCGCGATTTTTAATGATTGCGATATCACTTCACAGCCACATGTCCTTCTAGGGGATGAAATTGTGCTTTACCATTGATCAACTACCATTTGATCTTAGTCATCTTCCTCACTCATCCCATGATGGCTCCCCATCATAGTGCTTTTGGTCAATCGTGATATCACAAAGAGCCACGGTCTCATTTGATGAAGCCGAAAAGAATAAAGGAAATACTATGGAACATTAACCGCCTAAATACATTAAAAGGCGGGTTACTAAAAGTCCCTCTTAAGATGCACATGATTCAAATTGATGGATGTATTATAATCTTGATGGAAAAGCTGCTCCAGGGTTAATGATAGGGCCGATGACTGTGTTGAAGGAATGAGATCATTAATGCTCAAGATCTACGGTTGCCCGCCATCGGTGATCCGAAGTTGCAGGATTTTTACCGATTGCGATATCGCGAAACTGCCATGTGGACTTCCTTCATAGCGTATGGTATGGTGGGCCCCTTATGGCCATTTTGGTGATTGTGTCAGCCTATTTTGAAGGTAGTCATCGATAATTTGATCAAAATCAAGGATCGACGGCTCGAATTTAAATCTGCATCAAATGTGGTTGGAGTCATTTGTACAGCGCGTGAGTGAGCTTTAATGGCGGATGAGAAATTTACTAGCACAATTTGATAAAAATAAAATCAATTCTCTTGCTTTATGTGTGTCACAAAGCATTCAAGTATTTTGTGAAGCAGTTTCAGAGCCGAGAGCAAGGTTGTGAACCCTGATAGCCAAAATTTGGGATTTCTACAAAAAGAGTCATGAGTTAATTTCTATGTTTCCCAGTCACTCTATGCTTGAATTAAGGAAAAGATTTGTTGTACTTATCATAGGGCTTGTTGATAAACGTTTTAGGGCTATAGTTTATTTAAATTGTGAGAAATTATAATATTTTGTTCTATAATTTCATATATCTAGTTAGTCCTAGCTATTTGAATTGTGAAGTTATAAGAAGCCCTAGTTTGTCCGAGATGGCACCACCCAAGCAAAATTCTGGCTAGATTGACTATTTAAAAAGAAACCTGTATGATGATTTCTTGGATCAATTGCCCTTGTCAACAAATGATAGAAAGAAGGGATTGGTTATGATGCGAGGGAAAATCCTGGGGGAGGGGTTAGTATACAATTGTTCCAACATAGCCGATGCTAGGGTTCCTCTCACGGGTTTGGAAATGTTCAGATTGTGGTATGGACAGAGGAATTTTCCTCACCCTTTTTCAAATGGATGGATGTATGATATGGGGAAGTTGGTGGTATTGAATGTTTTCCCTGATGTAGAACTGCTTAGGGCAGTAGCTGCAAGATATGACCCTGTCACATGGGTAATTAGGGATAATGATGGAAAGGTTTTGTTAGCATTAACATAGATGATATTCAACAGATTTTTGACTTGAGTGAACCGAGTGAGGACTTGGTGCCTATCAACCTTGAGGAAATGAAGCAATAATATGCAAAGTTGAAGTCTCTTTTCAGAGCTAAATTGCTTCCCCCTCATCTGGCTAGGGCAAGAGGTTCAAGATTTCATATCAGCCCCAGTGACTAGGAACCTTTCAGATTATATTGTTTTGCAAATCATTTCATGGCCACTTTTTATTCATTGTGTCAGATTTTGGGTTTTAGTCCTGGTGCAGTGATGCCCATTGCATACATGTTCATGGGGTGAAAATACAACACCCTAACTTCTCTGTCACATATAAATTTTCTTCTTTCTTGGCTAAGAGGATACATGAGGGGCTGTCAAAGCTGCAGAAAAAGGATATTGACACTCAATTCTTTTGGTATTTTATGCTGATGCATATATTTTTATTCAAGAATGTTGACTTCTTCTTTGAGAAGATGAAACTAAGGCAATCGGTTGATGAAGAAAGATTGCCAATACAGATATGGGCTATAGATTTATCTTGTAATAAGGAAAGCACTAGTTATGTGCAATTTGATAATTGTTTTTCTTCCAGATTAAGGGCTAGATTGATGGTGAATGTACCTAGGATTTCTGAGGAATTAGATGATTTCCTTAGGCCAAAGGGGAGGAAGCCAGAATTAAAAGTCAGCCATAACTAGGGTGACATTATCCCATACCCAATCAACACTGTTTTGAGGGTATATGGTTTTCAAAGAGCCCCACATATACTGCCATACAATGTGCCACCAAGAGTGGGGTTTGCAGAAGTTATGTGGCAGATAGGTTGCATCCATGAGGACAACCTCACAGGGAGGGGTAAGGGAACATTTTTCCTTGATTATACAGTGGTATCTGATTTTTCCTTTTCAAGAGGTTGGGTAGACTTTAAGAAATTCTTTGAGGATTATCATTTGAGATGTGGTCCAAAGTAGCAGCATGATCCTGAGGGTTTCTTTACCCTTTTTAGAGAGAGAATAAAGGCTGGCAAGTTTGTGCATGAGTTCAACTTTCTTAAGGACCTAATCATAAATGAGTTCGACCTAAATAAGCAGGAGTTGAACAAGGAGAAATGGATAGCTTATGATAAGCTATTAGATATTGTGCACAAAATGGATCTAAAATATGATCCACTATTAGAGTTAAGTCCCCACCATAAGAAAATTGATTTTCTGATAGAGAACTTCAAAGAGATTATGGAAACTTTGAGAACCAAAAAATTAAACTTAAAGCTGAGTATGGGTGTACAAGAACAAGGTTCTAGACCATTTGAAACAAGGCCAACATACCAGCCTACAGAAAAGTGGCCCATTTATAGGAGAAAAAAGGATAGCAACAGTGATGAGGAAGAAGTGGAAAAAAAGGGGAAGAAAATTATGAAGTTGCCTTCACAACCAGGTCCAAAATTCAAAGTGCCTAGGGTAATTAAGATCATTGATTTAGAGTCATCACCAGAAGATAGTCCCCCATCACCACCATCTGAGCCAAGCCCTAAAAGGCAAAGAACTGATCAACCATAGGAGAGTTTGATGGATAAAATTATTGTTAATAATCAGGACATGCAAGTTGGTATGCCTTCCCCTCCTAGGCCATCTAAATTGGTTTTATCTGATTTAGATATGAAAGGAAAAAGTGTACAAGATGCAAGAATGGAAGCATGTAAGGAGTTTCTAGATGACAATGCATTTGTAAAGACTCTTGTATTCTTCCAATTGCTATGGAGGATGAAGTTTGAAGAATATCAAAATAAATGTAAGGAGAGAAGAGAACTAAGACCTGACAGGTCAGACCAGGAGAATGATGAGGAAATGAAATCTGAATTAATGGAAGAATTTAAGAACATCACTCCTGAGGAAGGCAGAAGATTGGTGAGTTAGGCTGGTGTATTGATTCTTCCTGAATGAGACATTGTAGATGCAGTGGCATTTAATGCTATTATGAAGTCCAAGCATCCCTTGCAAGAATCTAAAGAAGAATTCAAGGCAACACTTCAAGATTCTGCTTTCAGTGAAGAGTATGAAACCTTGAAAATTTGGGCATTGGCCCCATAAGGGAGAAAGCCAAATATTACAGACATTAATCCAAATTTCAGAGTGGGATTAATACTAAAGAGAGCTTCACAGATCTCAACCACTGAGGCCACTAGTTTAACTGTGAATGTGGCCAAATTGGCCCAAAAAACTGCTAAAAGGGAGGAGGCTGAAAAGAAAAGCCTAATGGAGAAGTATAACCTTTTGATTGAAGAATACAACAATATGCAACAAAGGAATGTTGAGTTGTAAACTGGGGTGGAAAGGTTTAGGTATAGACAGATTGGGGAGACATCAAGTGCTCCATGGACTAGTACATTACCTTCCACATCAGGGTCAGTGCCTCTTGCTTCTCCAATTGTTTCCACACCAGGGCCTCCCAGTTAGAATCCTTCCTTCACCCCTTCTTTAGAGGAAATTGATGAAGAAACATAGTTCTCTGTTGATCCTACAAAGAAGCAGCTCTTGCAAAGAATTGATGAGTTACATGCATCTTTGAGGGTAAGTGAGAAGGGATCTCTTTCAAATAAAAAATAGATTGTTACTACTGTTTTAAGGCATTTGAATGAAAAGGTTGATAATAAATTGCTATCTATACATTCTTCCTATTCTTTTCTATTAGATGCAATAAATAATATTGATAGGGATCAGGAGGTAGTGATACCATTGATTGAAAATTGGATCCCTAGGGCCAGTGATTTGGATGTCATGTATAAGGCCTCAAGGTTTGATACAAACAATAGGCCTCAATCATTAAAGCCTACTCATGTGTTAGTAAAATTATTGCAAGGTTTTCAAACCTTACTAGATGACTTGAATAGGAAGATTAGGGAGTTGGTGAAGAATTTCAATGATTGGGGTAAGACATTGTTACCTGAAATAATTGATGAGTAGGGAAAAATCAGGTCACTCTAGCAATGGCAGGGTCAGGCAAGTGAGATCATCAATGATCAAATTAAATTAATTTGTGATGATTCAGATTATGACTTGTTGGTGAGCTGTATGGATCAAATCATTAGTACCAGCTCATTTTTGGAATCTTTTGAAAGAGATGCAAATCAGGTAGCAGTAAAATACACACCTTGTAATGCCAAGGTGAATGAGGTAATTAATTTTGACTGGCCGACTGATGAAGAATATTAGAGGTGGGTAGATAAATATTTGACTGAGGAGGAATAAAAGAATGAATTACTAACGGGTGGTAAATCAGATGTTGCGGTTACAATGACCTCCAGTTTTTCTTTGATGGCGGTCTCAACATGGGTTTCTTGTGGTTTTTTGTTGTTGCCTCAATTTTCCTTAACTGACATGATGAACGGGAATATTCTCCAAGGTGATGGTTGTTGTAACGATTTTTGGAATATCACCAAATGCTTCATTTGGCTGGTGACATGTGTACTTTCTGGCCCGATGCTTGTTTGCTCCTTCATTTTCTAGAAGAAGGATTTCAAGGCCAGAAGTACGGGTTAGCAAATTAGATAATTTTGGTCAAGTCTAGGTGAAGTTGCAGAGAAAATTGTAAAGTCTGATGGTTTTAGAGAGAAATACAATTTAGGTTTTGAGTTATTCTATAATTGGTTTTGAATTCATGGGGATTTAATGTTGTATAACAGTACTAGCATTTGAGTTGAAATGATAAATTCAAACTCATGTTTCTCCACTGTACATGCATATCCGAATTTTGAATAAGATGACTAATGGTTGTTTCATTCATCTCACTATTGTGGTGTGTATAATCCTTATTTTAGCTTTAATTCAAGGAATTAATTAAAATGCTTGAATGGGATTATAGGTGGATATATTATGTATAAGGATTTGATAAGTAGTATTGGGTGAGAATGCATACTGATGAAATTGTAATGCAATATTGTTAGGGATCTTATAAGTTATATGTTATGTATTAAATTTGTCATAAACCTTTAGATGCTTATGAATTTGACTCCTGCAATGGATATATGGCACTGATCTAAGTTGTACTTATTTGTGTAGTTCAATAATAGTTTTTCTTTGCCTAGAGCTTGCTACAAATTGCAAATTAATGACTATATTTTACTATGGATTGTGTTGTAGTTATCTCATGCTCCACATAGTTGATATTATCGGTGAACAGTAAATTTTATTCTATATTATCCTATTGTGTTGAGCTATTTAATGGGATTATCTATTATGTGTTCATGTTGTTTATGATATTGGTGCAGAGGTTGTAAACACATTAAGGGATCACCCTCCCGGGTCTTGCAGATCCCAAAGTGTAGGAGGATTTTTAAAGTCCTCGTCAGTTGGTCCAGGTCCAGTTGGTCCAGGTCCTTAGAGATGCCCTTGATTGGAATTGGAAATCCCATAGGTAGATTAATAGACCAGCCTAGTTACAGTGTAAAAAAAAACCAACACCCTCTACCTTTAACCCTAAACCATTAACCCTTAAACTCTAAACCCTTAAACCCTCTACCATCTATCTCTCTCCCACTCTAAACTCTAAACCTTTCCTTGTATTATTATTTTATAATTTTCATTATTCTATTTATTTTACACCATTTCTTATTAAATGTCACACATACATATGCATTTACTTCATTTTCTTTTATTTCTCATGTAGTTTAATAGTTTGATCGATTTCATATTATATATGTGTTGAAGACTTTTAGGAATTTTCAATTACATTAATTTATGGATATGTTGTATCTATAATACTACAAAACCATATGCTCTTTGCATTTACACTTGTATTTAGAAATACACATATATATACATAGATATAGATTTCTTTAATGATATGTTGCATTTATTGTTCTAGTAGAGCATCTAGCAATTGCATTTACATTTACATTTAAAAATACATATATACATACATACATATACACATACATATATATATATATATGTGCTGTAAAGGGCATGTATATCTATTTATATTAATGTTCTGAAACAACCCATTAGGGTCTCGTATATGATAAAAAATTCATAAAATCATATCTCTTATACATGTTTTGTTGAAACCTAGGCTTGAAACTCTCATTTCACATGATTTTCTTCACAAAACTATTGAGGACAACAGCTATAGCTTTTTTATTTCTCATCCTACGCCTTATTCATGCATCCTACACTACAAGATCTATGGGCCTCTCTATTATTAATAAGCTACAATAATCACAAAAGTGTAAGAGCCCCTTTCTATCATGTTTGGACTATAAAACCCTCAAAAATAAGGTAACCGGGCTGTATGCAAAGAAATGAAGCTTTTTAACTCAAATCAACGCCTTAAGCCCTCAAATCATATTCAAATAAAAGATAACACATATCTTCATGACCTGGAATTGATTTCACATCAAAATATGGCTGCATGTGACCGTATAGTGCTGCATAATAGGAAACATACAGAAATTTTGAAGAAAACACATATTTTTTGAATGTCAAGAGCTTGTCTTTAAATCCTCAACCATCACAACCACGGTATCGATCACTCTTATGCTCCTTTTAGCAATATCTTTCGCGACCTCAACCACTAAACAACCAACTCTACAACTAACTTTTTAATCTCTTATGATCACATGAAACACAAAACACACTAATTTCAAGGTTGTTAACATCACTATTGAAATGTTTTAATTTTTTGACCTTTCAAACATTAAAAGTACATCATTAAATTAATTATGTAATGGCATAAAAATTAAAAACATCATGAATTAATTATGTAACCACATAAGTCAAATATAATTCTATCAAGAAATTAATATCAACAGATAATATAATCGTGATAACTCCATACATTTCAATGTCATTGATCTTCTTCTTCATCCAACTCTTTGTTTGTATCATCCGATCCAGATTCTACATTGTAAGGATTGGGCATATCATCATCATCGTCATCAATATCAGTTTCAATATTGTCATCATCCACATGGATGTCATCTTCATGAACATTAACTCCTACATCATCATCATCTAGTTCCTCCTCTTTGACATCTTCATCAAGGACATCATCAACTAACCGTTGATCCTGATCATCATCTACATCATCTTCTAGTTCTTTGGTATCTTCTTCATCCACCACATTATACTTTACCGCCTTCCCTCTTGATCATGTCTTTCCACAACAAATGACCAACCCGCTTTACTTGGAACCTGAGTAAAAATACCTACTCACATTTATTTCGAAGGAACATAGGCTCATTTTACTGGCCAATCAACCTTTGTATAACCATGGTAAATCCATTATCAGTTCAAATAATAGTTCTCTCAGATCATTTTTATTCAATCGCAGCCTGGCAGCATAGGACTACAAACAAAATTAATCAAGGACTTAAAGTCACACTCAACATATCATCCAAAATCCCATAGTATCAATTTTTGAGACTTCTAGATGTATGTCACTTCTAGATGAAACATTAGTCACCTGAAAGACTGCAATTATACTAGAATCACAAGTTTTCTTCATGCCATCCAAAATTTTGATTCAAAATCTATGACCATTGCACCATAGACTTTAGTGGTGTTTCACCTGCAATATGTCAAACATGTAAAAATTATTGCAATATTGTCAGTTGATAAACATATTTATTCTTGGCCTAATGTATGCAAAGAAAACAATCTCAACATATATATACATCAATATAATTGAAAATAATTAAATAATATGGGTGATTAATATATTTATACGTACCTGTTTATCTCTTAAACCATATGTTAAATCAATTTCCCTTTGTGTAACATTGGAATCTCCATTACAATGAGCTTCTTTAACCAATGAAGCCACACCTTCCCATGTTAATGCACGACCAAATTGTTGACATCGCTCAATCCATACCGTCATCCAATCAAAATTGTTGGCGATGTACAAATGTAGTGTATCCCACTCTCGACCAACTGTACCAAAAAAAATTGAAATTCACAAACGACATATAATTAGTTAAATACCACAGTATACGACCTTAATTTATAATTGATGTATATTGAAGATTAAAAATTAAATAAGTACAATATACATAAAAACCATATGTAAAATGTATTCCAATTAATCTCCATGACTATCTTATAATTACCTCTCACTTTCCTCAATCTACCTTTCCCCATCAGGTACTCCCCTTTGAATTTGTTAATGGAGTTGGGATCCCAAATGCGATCTACATGGATCTTTGCTACAAACTTAGGAAGATATTCACTAATGTACACCATGGTATGGTATACCATATATCCCTCCACCATAGAAACCTCTGGATGTGCTCTTTGTCTAACTAAAGACTTCAAAAATTTCAAGTGCCTCTCAACCATCCACATTGACCTTGTGTGTACAGGTCCACACAATTCAATCTCCTCAACTTGGTGTATGAGGTAAGTGTTCTTGTGCATTGAAATGGAAGGTAGACACTTGCATTTCACAACATTAGACGAATTTTTCTTTTCCAATAATTTATATCTTCTTTTTATGAATTTCTTTTAGATGACAACCATCTACAAGTGATCTAAGCATACAAATATATTAACGGTGATTTAACAAAATATAGTATATTACATAACAAGTAAAACAAATGGAAATTATAAGATGTATACAAATGAATTGAACAAATAATACCACTAATGCTTCATGTATTTTCAAGATCATATATAACTTTTTGACATTGCTGTCGTGCTGTCTAGGAGAGATAGAGGTAGAATGTACTCCAAACAATTATAAAATGATCTTTCGCTATTTTCTTCTTTCCAAAAGTAGTAAACACAATACACTAAAAAGTACATGCATTATACAAGTGTATATAATATACCAGAATAATTACCTTAATGAAGGTATGCCAATCATGCATTTTCATCCCTAACCTAGATTCACCTTTCTTTGTTATTATATTGTTTATGTTCGCAACAAATCCTGTGGGAAATCAATTTTTTTGTATGACTTATTTTATAGCATTGCTTTGTTGCTCTATTAATAACCAAGGAAGGGCACTTATATTAATTTGGTCTCCATTGCTATTTAACTGAATGACATTTTTCATTGCATGATTGGCTTCTTGAATGTCACTACAAATTTTGACAATTTTTTCTTTGTCATGCCTTCCATCCAATATTTTCCATAACGTTTCTGTTATATTCTTTCTTATATGCATTGTATTAAAAAAATGCACAATTTGTAGCTTCTCATATTAGGGAAACCTACTAAATTGTCTGGGATAACTTTTCAATCCCTGTGGAAGCCGACCATTAATGCCTTGGCAACCTTCATGAAGCATATAAGTTAAACAAATTAACAATGACAATCATTTCCAATTACAACATGAGTAAACACAACACAATATAAAAATATAAACTCAAAACATATCATATATTATAGATAAATAATTTGATCTGATGTATAACCTTGACGATTA
>VDFB02048838.1:244986-348174 GCA_007258455.2 Sequoia sempervirens
ATCTCTTAAATTTTTCAGTAACTTGTTTTTTAATTTTACAAATAAATTGATTCAAATAAATATTTTTCAAATTAACAAATAATTTTTTGATTGTAGAAATAGGGTAGCTTTCCTATAAGCCATCTTATAAACTATAGTGCCTCTGGTAAACTTTTTTCACATAATAGTTGACGCTGGTGCGACACACCCTCGTGCCACAGGACGGAGGAGAGACTAGACCTCATGATCTCTTGCCTGCAAGAGGATGCTTTAAAAACAGCTAAATATTTTATTTTTATTGTATATATGATTTTTTTCATATCTGATTTTTCATTGAAAAACAAAAGACCACTCACAAAAGATATTTTACTTCTGTGAATAACACTTAGATATAATAAGTGTTAAGTAGACTATTCATTCTTCTAAAAGATAGATTTCCCTGAACCATCATTCTTAAAATATAGATAAATAAATTTGACTCAAAACCTCCCAACTAAATTCTAATATTAATATCATAACTTACCCACTGCAAAAAAATACCTAGACAGTAACTGACACCATTGCAATAGACACAGGTTGTTACTACTAACTGTAGCTATACACCAGCAACTGCTAAATGCAGTGAACAACAAGAAATGGCTGAAAACATGAACAGTAGTACATATAGAGGCTGTCAGCAGCACTAAGCAAGACCACAAGGCAAAAACCAGAAACCAAAATGCTGAGCAGGAAGAAACAGTCACTGGTTGAAGTTCTCAACCAGTGGCCACTCACTGAGGAGCCCAGTGGAACTTATCTAATTCACTTTTATGACATGCTTCTAAATCTGTCCAACACAGTAATGATAGATTTTGATCTAAAAACTGTATACTTATCACAAACCGTACAGAATTATATTGAAAAGATAATAATATTAGATTGCTAATATATTACATTATCTAATTATCTTAATATTGATAATAATATATTACATTGTTGCCATTTAACTTGGAATATGTAATGATTAAATCCAACAAGTTGCTAGAAAACAAATCCAAGCATCTCCATTAGTATTTCATGATTTATGGAGTTGTTGCCTAAGTCTATTAAGTGATACTCTCTGTCCAATAGATTCTGGTGGAACCAATATTTCTTTCAAGTACAGAATAGCAGCTATTATTTTTCAATATACTGTTGTTTTGCAATAAAAAATATATGTACTTGATCAATACTTTTGAGATTATATCAATTTCTGTACCATAAAAGAAAACTATGTTCTTATTCCATGGTTTCACAGTTTTGTTTTTCTATGAAAGCATAATGTTTTGATATATCATGTGTTGTGTTATAAGGGAACATGAATAATATTTTTTTTAGTGTATGAAAAGATGCCATGCAAGTAGTGTAATATAAATAATCAAAAAATAAATTATTGATATTAATAGATTGTTAAAACGAATTCGTTTTGATATAATTAAAATGATAGCCTCTTTTAATTAATCTAGATTCTTAGATAGAAAGATTATTAAAACAACATTTAGTGTTTGAAAGAACTTCAAATCTTTTTATGAGAATATTGGTACATAAACATTTTTAAATATATAAGATTACATTTGAAAGGAATTAAAGATTTTTCTTAGTATACATTTTATTTTATAAGTTGATGGGACAATTTATTAGATAAAGTTATTTGAAAATCAACCCAACCCTTAATCACATTAATAAAAAAATAAATTGTGACAAGTTCTTAACTTTATCATTAACTTTCTTAAAATGACATAAAATTTTAATAATTTTAGATTATACCCTTTAAAAATTATTTGATAATTATATTTTTAAATAAAAATAACTTTTAATAACTAAACTTCAACTCTCCATCACACCCTTTAATATATAAAAACAATTTTCTTACTAACTAAACTTTAATATATACACTTGTAAAAGAAAAATACTTTTTTTCCTTATGAATTATTTTGGTCAATTACTTAAATATTATTAAATCACATAATTAATTTAGATAGTTGTGGTGGAGATGATTAATTTGTTTTTTTTTTTAAAAATTAAATGTAAAGATACAATACTCTTCTCTTAACTAATAATTGGATGTGTAACAATAAAAATTTGTAGAATCAATTTCCACAATACAAAAAGTTAATCTCCTTCATGTGATAATTGACTTGAACTATGCATAAACTTGGAATAGCTTGGGATTGATCTTGTATAATATGTAACTAATCTTTGGGGCACAATTTTCCCCAGTGCAAATGAGACTTCTAAAACCAGGTCTTCTTGAGTCCCTACTATATGCTTATGTGTAAAGATTGTCAATATTGAAAAAAAAATTGAGATCACCAAAATGCAAGGGTTGTGTTCTCGTAGGTCAACCCCCTTGATTAGACTAGCTTTGAGTGGATGCACAAAGCCTTGTTTCACTTGTGAGACACATGTTGATTTAACAACATATGCAAAGTATTCTCAAATCTCGACACAAAGAAAATTAGATTAAGTTCTTTGTATATGACATTGTCCACATGCATATGGGTGTCCCTTAAATATAATGTGTCATATTATTTTTCCTTCACACCAAATCAAAGGATTTCTTTAAACACAAACTACTAATTTAGATCAACTTTTTCATGATCATATGAAATTATCATAACATGAAATTTTGTAAGAATATAACCCTCAAAGTAATCTTTCCTAAAAAACATATAATTTTTAATATATATATTTTAATTTTCTAATCAAAATAGATTTATTACAAAAATAAAAGACACATGTTCAACACAAATAGAAAATAACTAACAATGTTTTTTTTTAAATAATAATTTAGGTATATATAAAAGAATTATATATTACATTAAGTTATGTATATAAAAAATAATAACAAGAAAATATGTAAATAAATAAATAAATAAAAATATATGCCTTAGATATCAATGTTAATAATCTATAGTTAAAATATTATGAATAGATTTTATTTTTAGCTCAAGTTATATGCTATGAGAAAATATTTCTCATTAAAAAATACTATAAAGTGTAAGAGACATTTATTAACAAATATTTAGAATATGAGATAAATTATTGTTTAAAACATTTTGAAATTTTTGAAATAAAATCTGCAAAGAAATGTCACAAAACAATAGTTTATGATAACTTCAAATTATTTATAGTTTGTTTGCTATAATTGTGAAAAATTGTGAGAAAATAGAATTTTTTAAATAGTTGATTTGTGCATCCCACTCAAGTTAAAAAGTGAGACACACCTTTATATTATCACCATTTTACAATCATAAATAAATATTGAGTACACCATTCTTAAACAATGCAAATGTTTCAAATGATTTTGATGCAAATTCTTATTCCTTTCAATGCTCCAAATCCAAGTATTCTCATGAATACTCCTTGTAATTTCTTAAGATGTTTGAATGATCTAGGCTGTGTTTAAATGTTCAAATAGCTTCTTTTGTAAACAAAAACATTATGAATATCTACATAAACATGTACTAAGTTGGATCTTAATGACTAGTAGAAAAGAGTGGGAGTTGGCAATTTAAAAATTTAAAAAATTTAAATTGAGGTCAATTCCACTCCAAGTGAGATCTAACCCACTCGCCATAGGACTGACCAAGTACAATGAATGAACAATGTTAAGGCAGGGATCAAGTGCATGTTAATGAGTTGATGATGGAGTGGATGTGTAGAAACACATACAAATAAGGCATGGATAATGTTGAATATATAGAAATATGTGAAGGTGAGAATACATGAGGATGGATAAGGATTAGAAAAATTTAAAATTAGCACAAGAGTGTGTCACTTTTTATATATTTGTACTAAGATGCTCCTCAAAAATTGGGACCAGTCCTAAATGGGAATTACCATGGGTAAAAAAATTCACCATGAAAATTTCCCCCACTTTAAAGTACATGTGAATCAATCATGAACATATGGGTAAGTATAGAAAAATAGGGGGCCAGAAAGTGGTCATAACCCCTTTTTAGTTCATCTAGGCAAAAACATGAACATGTTATAACACATTTTCATTATAATACTTTTCAATCACAGCAGCATTGTAAACTACAAAATCATTTGATTATTCCTGCTTCTAGAAAGTTTCACATAGATTTTATCACATCTTTAATTTATTCCAGGAAAAAAAATCTCTGACGAAATCCTGACTTAAAAGAACAGAATCAAAGCAAATGCCTAAAACTTATCCCTTTCATTGATTGACAGTCAAGAATCTTGACTCAAATCCCTAGATGTACCACATTAATCTCCATTTTTTCTAGATCTTTAAACGTTTCTGTCATTGATAACATTTCAAAGAAATTTCACAGTAACTGACAAAATTTAAAACATTTCCCAAATATTATCAATTTTAACAAGTATGTTTTAAAATCTCTTAAATTTTTCAGTAACTAGTTTTTTAATCATACAAATAAATATTTTTCAAATCAACAAATAATTTTATTTTTTAATTTTTTGATTGTAGAAATAGGGTAGCTTCTTTATAAGCTATCCTATAAACTATAGTGCGTCTGATAAACTTTTTTCACGTAATAGGTGACGCTGGTGGACACACCCTTGGTGCCACAGGACGGAGGAGAGACTAGACCTCATGATCTCTTGTCTGCAACAGGATGCTTTAAAAACAGCTAAATATTTTATTTTTATTGTATATATGGTTTTTTTCATATCTTATTTTTTATTAGAAAACAAAAAACAAAAGACTGCTCACAAAAGATATTTTACTTCTGTGAATATCACTTAGATGTAATGAGTGTTAAGTAGACTATTCATTCTTAATAAAGATAGATTTCCATGAACCATCATTCTTAAAATATAGATAAATGAATTTGACTCAAAACCTCCCTACTAAATTCTAATATTAATATCATAACTTACCCACTGCAAAAAAAAATACCTAGACAGTAACTGACACCATTGCAATAGACACAGGTTGTTACTACTAACTGTAGCTATACACCAGCAACTGCTAAATGCAGTGAACAACAAGAAATAGCTGAAAACATGAACATTAGTACATATAGAGGCTGTCAGCAGCACTGAGCAAGACCACAAGGCAAAAACCAGAAACCAAAATGTTGAGCAGGAAGAAACAGTCACTGGTTGAAGTTCTCAACCAGTGGCCACTCATTGGGGAGCCCAGTGGAACTTATCTAATTCACTTTTATGACATGCTTCTAAATCTGTTCAACACAGTAATCATAGATTTTGATCTAAAAACTGTATACTTCTTATAATTATATTGAAAAGATAATAATATTAGATTGCCAACATATTACATTATCTAAGATTATAATATATTAGATTGTTACAAATAATTTGGAATATGTAATGATTAAATCCAACCAGTTGCTAGAAAACAAATCCAAGCATCTCCATTATTATTTCATGATTTATGGAGTTGTTGCCTAAGTCTATTAAGTGATACTCTCTGTCCAAAAGATTCTGGTGGAACCAATATTTCTTTCAATTACAGAATAGCTGCTATTATTTTTCAATATACTGTTGTTTTGCAATAAAAAATATATATACTTGATCAATACTTTTGAGATTATATCAATTTCTGTACCATAAAAGAAAACTATGTTCTTATTCCATGGTTTCACAGTTTTGTTTTTCTATGAAAGCATAATGTTTTGATATATCATGTGTTATGTTATAAGGGAACATGAATAATATTTTTTTTTAGTGTATGAAAAGATGCCATGCAACTTGCATGTTGAAGTGTAATATAAAAAAATCAAAAAATAAATGATTGATATTAATAGATTGCAAAAACGAATTCATTTTGATATAATTAAAACGATAGCCTCTTAAATTAATTAATCTAGATTCTTAGATAGAAAGATTATTAAAACAACATTTAGTGTTTGAAAGAACTCCAAATTTTTTTATGAGAATATTGATACATACATATTTTTAAATATATAAGATTACATTTGAAAGAAATTGATTTTTTTTCTTAATAGACATTCTATTTTATATAAGTTGATGGGACAATTTATTAGATAAAGTTATTTGAGAACCAAACCAACCCTTAATCACATTAATAAAGAATTAAATTGTGACAAGTTCTTAACTTTATCATTAACTTTCTTAAAGTAACATAAAATTTAAATAAATTTAGATTATACCTTTTAAAAATTAAATGATAATTATATTTTTTAAATAAAAATAATTTTAATAACTAAACTTCAACTCTTCATCACACCCTTTAATATATAAAAACAATTTTCTTACTAACTAAACTTTAATATATACACTTGTAAAAGAAAAATACATTTTTTTCTTATGGATTATTTTGGTCAATTACTTAAATATTATTAAATCAAATAATTAATTTAGATCTAGTAATGGTGAAGATGATTAAAATATATATATTTTTAAATTAAATGTAAAGATACAATACTCTTCGACTCTTCTCTTAACTAATAATTAGATGTGAACAATAAAAATTTGTAGAATCAATTTGCCACAATACAAAAAGTTAATCTCTTTCATGTGACAATTGACTTCAACTATGCATAAACTTGGAATAGCTTCAAATTGATCTTGAATAATATGACCAATCTTTGAGGCACAATTTTCATTAGTGCAAATGGGACTTTTAAGACCGGGTCTTCTTGAATCCCTACTATATGCTTATGTGTAAGGATTGTCAATATTGAAAAAAAATTGAGATCGCCAAAATGTAAGGGTTGTATTCTCCTAGGTCAACCCCCTTGATTAGACTAGCTTTGAGTGGAAGCATAAAGTCTTGTTTCACTTGTGGGACACATGTTGATTTAACAACATATGCAAAGTATTCTCAAATTGTGACACAAAGAAAAACAAATTAATTTCATTGTATATAACATTCTACACATTCATATGGGTGTCCCTAAAATATAATGTGTCATATCATTTTCCCTTCACACCAAATCAAAGGATTTCTTTATACACAAACTACTAATTTAGATCAACTTTTTCATGATAATATGAAATTATCATAACATGAAATTTTGTAAGAATATAACCCTCAAAGTAATCTTTCCTAAAAAATATATAATTTTTAATATATATATATTAATTTACTAATCAAAATAGGTTTATTACAAAAATAAAAGACATGTATGTTCAACACACATAGAAAATAACAAACAATTTTTTTAAAAAATAAGAATTTCCTTACTATGATATTATTTTTTCAACAAAAAATAATAATTTGGGTATATATAAAAGAATTATATATTACATTAAAATATGTATATAAAAATTAATAAGAAAAATATGCAAAAAATAAATAAATAAAAATGTGTGCCTTAGATATCAATGTTAATAATCTATAGTTAAAATATTATGAATAGATTTTATTTTTAGCTCAAGTTATATGTTATGAGAAAATATTTCTCATTAAAAAATACTATGAAGTGTAAGAGACAATTTATTAACAAATATTTAGAATATGAGATAAATTATTGTTTAAAACATTTTGAAATAAAATCTGCAAAAGAAATGTCACAAATCAATAGTTTATGACAACTTCAAATTATTTATAGTTTGCTTGCTATAATCATGAGAAAATATAATTTTTTAAATAGTTGTTTTGTGCATCCCACTCAAGTCAAAAAGTGAAACACATGTTTATGTTATCACCATTTTACAATCATATAAATATTGAGTACATCATTCTTAAACAATGCAAATGTTCCAAATGATTTTGATGCAAATTCTTATTCCTTTTAATGCTCCAAATCCAAATATTCCTATGAATACTCCTTGTAATTTCTTAAGATGTTCGAATGATCTAGGATGTGTTTAAATGTTCAAATAGATTCCTTCGTATATAAAAACATAATGAATATCCACATAAACATGCACTAAGTTGGATCTTAATGACTAGTAGAAAAGGATGGGAGTTGGCAATTTAAAATTTATAAATTTTAATTTGAGGTCAACTCTACCCCAAGTGAGATCTAACCCACCCACCATAGGATTGACCAAGTACAATGAATGAACAATGTTAAGGTAAGGATCAAGTGCATGTAAATGAGTTGATGATGGAGTGGATGTGTAGAAACACGTACAAATAAGGCATGGATAAGGTTGAATATATAGAAATGTGTGAAGGTGATAATACATGAGGATGGATAAGGATTAGAGAAGGATCTAAAAGCACAAGAGTGTGTCACTTTTTATATATTTGTATTAATATGTTCCTCAAACTTTATTACCAACCATAAATGAGAATTACCATGGGTAAAAAAAGTCATCATGAAGATTTCCCCCACTTTCAAGAGCATGTGAATCAATCATGAACATATGGGTAAGTGCAGAAAGATGGGGGACTAGAAAGTGGTCATAACCACTTTTTGGTCCATCTAGGGAAAAACATGAGCACGTTATAACATGCTTGCATTATAATGTGCCCGTAGTATGGCTTGGTAGTGACCAAGCCTAGGCTCAATCACTACCAAACCATGACACTAGTGTATTATAATGCATACAAATTATAATACAATTGTGTTATAACACACTCAAATTTCAAAGAAGCAAAAATGCAAGTCCGCCTCTCCCTCCTCTACATAGTCATTCTTATGTTTTGCACGACATTTTTTTGGAAAAAATATCTTTGAGGGAACTACCCTTGAACCCCTATTAGGGGGGGCTAAAAAAATTGTCACCATCCTTGGATCCCCCAATGACAATACTAGGAGGGGAGGAATCCCCCTGCACCCCACTTCAAGAACTAGAATTCAAACACAACCGAAATAAAACCACTAAATTAGGAAGATAATCAATTTCCATTACCAATAGGGAGAGAGATAGAGATGAAGATAGAGATATCTAAATGGATTTGGAGATGGAGATGGAGAGAGAGAGGCATAGAGAGATGGAAGAGACAATTATATAAAGAGGAGAGAGGAAGATAGAGGTAGAGATGAAGATAGAGGGATTTTGAGGAAAAGATAAAGATATAGAGAGATGGGGAGGTAGGAATAGAGACACAAATAGAGAGGAAGAGATAGAGAGATATAGAGGAGAGGGAGAGGGAAAGGGAGAGATAAGGAGGTATAGATGGTGAGATAGAGTGATAGAGATATAGAGAGATAAGGATATATATAGAGAGAGAGAGAGGGAGAGAGAGGGAGAGAGATAGGGAGATAGTGAGAGAGAGAAGAAGAGGGGAGAGATAGAGAAGGATAGGGAGAGAGATAGGGAGATAGGGAAATAGAGGTAGAGAAAGATGTGGGTAGAGATATAGGGAGATAGAGAGAAGGGGAAAGAGTTATAGATAAAGCATGTGATAGCTTGATAATTAATACAGAGAGTGGGAAATAGAGATAGAGAGGGGGAGAGATAGAGAGAGAGATAAGGAAGGATAAATAGGGAGTGTGTGTGTATGAGTAAGAGAGATATATGGACATAGAGATACAAAGGGATATATATATATATATATATATATATAGAGAGAGAGAGAGAGAGAGGATAAGTAGAGAGCTATAGAAAGAGGGAGCTATAGGGAGAGAGGGAGAAATAGGAATAGAAAGAGGTAGAGATATTTAGAGATAGATATAACTTGGGAAAGATAGAGGGGGGAAGAGAAAGGGAGAGAGGAGAGAGATATGTAGAGGTAGAGTAATGGAAAGGGAGAGAGATAGGTAGAGTGGTAGAGAGAAGGAGAGAGCAAGAGGAGAGATAGATAAATAGATAGAGAGGAGGAAAGGGAGAGGGAGAGAGGTATATAAAGAGGAGGGGGTGGGAGAGAGGTATAGAGAGAGATGGGGAGATAGATATATAGAGTTAGAGAAAGAGAGATAGATAGAGGGGGAGAGGGGAGAGGGGAGAGGTATAGAAAGAGAGGGAGAGAGATAGAGAGAGGGGGGGACATATAGAGAGATAGAGGCAGGGAGGGAAAAATAGGGTGTGTATGTGTGTGTAAGATATAAATATGGAG
Source organism: Sequoia sempervirens (assembly GCA_007258455.2). Taxonomy (NCBI): domain Eukaryota; kingdom Viridiplantae; phylum Streptophyta; class Pinopsida; order Cupressales; family Cupressaceae; genus Sequoia; species Sequoia sempervirens. Next base: position 254,915 of record VDFB02048838.1, read on the forward strand.
ATATAAATAGAGAGGGATAGAAATATATATAAATAGATAGAGAGGGAGGGAGTGAGAGGGAGAAATAGAGAGAGGATAGAAGATAAGTAAAGAAATATAGAAAGTGGGAGTGATAGGGAGGGAGAGGGAGAGAGAGAGATAGGGATAGAAAGAGGTAGAGAAAGGAGAGAGACAGGGATATAAAGAGGGAGAAATATCTAGAGATAGATATAACTTAGGAAAGATAGAGAGGGAAAGAGAAATGGAGAGATATCTAGGGGGGGAGAGAGAGAGAGAGAGAGATGGGAAGAGAGAGAAAGAAATAGGGAGTGTGTGTGTATGAGTGAGAGAGAGATAAAGGGAGGAAGAGGGAGGGAGATAAATAGAGAGAGGATAGAGAAGTAGAGAGATAGAGAGCGTGAGAGATAGGGAGAGAGGGAGAGATAGGGATAGAAAGAGGGATCGATATCTAGAGATATATATAACTTATGAAAGATAGAGGGGGGAAGAGAAAGGGGGAGGGATAGGTATAGATGGAGAGAGGGGAGAGGGAGAGATAGAGATAGGGGGAGAGAGATAGGGAGGAAAATAGAGATATACATATAGATGTTTAGGAAGATAGAGAGGGAGAGGGAGAGAGAAGGAGAGAAAGGGATGGATAGAGAGAGTGAGAGGTGTCTAGAGATAAAGATGAAGAGTGGAATATAGAGGTAGAGATGAACATGAATGGAGAAGGAGAGATAGATAGAGAGATAAAGAGAGGTAGAGGGACGTAGTGGGAGAGATAAAGAGAAAGAAAAAATAGGGAGGTAGTGTTGGTAGTGGAGCCTGATTATCTTCTTGATTTAGAGATTTTTATTTTAGTTTTGTTTGGATCCTAGTTCTTGACGAGGGGTGTGGGGGGCTTGTGCACCCACTATTTTCATTGGGGGGTTTAGGGGATTGGTGAAAAACATAATAATGACTATGTAGAGTAGGGAGAGGGATATATATATTTTTTTGCTTCTCAAAAATATGAGTGCACTATAATACACTCACATTTATAGTTTCATTTGGTATTGCCAATCCTTAGAGTTGTATTTTCTTTGGGTATTCGACCCAAAGGGTTGGACTTACATGTCAACGCCCAAGACATGTTTATTTTAAGTTATAAAGAATGACTAAATCTTGAGCATGCTCTCCATCACCTTGCACACCTTTCAATGTTGAGTTAAAATTTACCACAATAATGTTGAGCTCTCTCTTAGCTTTCTAACCATGTAATCTTTAAAAAAATTGACACTCGAAAAGGAGTTTGTGTGAACCCAAATGGTACCTTGAGAGATTAAAAAATGAGAGTGAGCTAGCAACACCTTTGATAAAATATTGTACATGGAAAAATAAAACACAAAAATCATGAATGGCCCAAGATCGCCCCTCCAAAATCTAACAAAAGAAAATATAACCACCCAAGATCACCCCTTCAAAATCACACAACCATGAATACCCCTAGAAAAATATGATGATGACACTTTATACTTGTGCATCTATAGTTTCCACTTGTCAATGTGCAATAATAGACCTGAACTCAATTAATACAAATGCCACAAGAGGCCAAAATAATGAAACTATAATTTTGAAGTAGAATGAGAAAAATCCAAGGTTACTACCATGAAGTACAAAAAAATGGCACTCATAAAGGAGTCTATATGAACCCAAATGGTACCTTGAAAGATTCCAAAATGAGAATGAGCTAGCAACACCTTTGATAAACTACAATTTATGGAAAAATTGAACACCAAAATCATGCACTACCTACACCACTATAAAACTTTAAAAAATTACCCCAAATTAAAAAATGCTCAAAAAAAGAAACCGGTGTGATTGAGAACAGAGCCTAAAAAGTTGGACTCTCATATCCAAAATGTAAATGGTGAGGGGGAAATTTGAAGGTAGGAAAATGATGATTTCATTTTGATGTAGTGTTGATGTTAGCATATGTTAAATTATGGAATATGATCCTTTAACAGAATATTCCTTCAAGATCCCCAAACTACTATCGAGATTACTTATGTACATTAGCCAAAATTTCTATGAGAATCTAAATACATGATACATAAGTTGGAGGAACTATAAACTATAGGCTACAAGGCTATAGTACTAGAAGCATTACAACTAGAGTTGCTAGTGGCAAAGGGTTTGAATGGGTTGGAGGTTCATAGCATAGAGTTGCATGAGGAGTGGTGGTGAGTAAAGATCTAGCCATTAATTAATATATCATTAGGTGAGGTTGGCCACTATTTACTGGTCAACTCTATCCAAGATCTAATAGACTACCACACAACTTCTTGTGTTATACTAACTATGGTTTTATAAGTAGTGCCCTATGGATATGAGACTTCCATAGTATAAATATGTATAAAAATAAAACAATAAAGAATGAAAATATTCCTTAAACTCTACAAATATCCTAATTTCATAAAATAAATGATGTCAAATAATGCTTGTAGATATTTTATTAGATTTTTTGATGTAGTCTCATAAATGGAATATTCTACAAACTATATGAAAGATAATTTTTTGAGTTTTTGAGGTAAAGTGCTTTTATTTGAATAATTTGATAGTCAATCTATAGGATTTTAGGCCTTTTGGATGTGATGGAAAGGTCAAATTTGATGCAAAATGCTTCAAAATAGTGACTACCTACTCAATCTTGCAAGCACCTCCTAAATAAAAATTCTTGTAGTTTTGGCCTTTAATGTTTAACTTAAATGCAACAAAATAAAAAAATCCAATATCTTAGATATTTTGAACTCAATGAAGAAATATGATTTACTCCATCAAGCTCCAAAATGTATTTACAATTCAATCAAATATTTAAGATTCTTCAAATCATTATTTGATGAAAGAGAAGAGTATACTAATTTTTTTAAAGAGAAACATTATTTGCAATCTTAGATCTTCAAAATATACCATGTAAAATCTGGCTATGAAGATATCCACCCAAGATTAAGAAGGCCTAAATGAAATCCCATAGAAGACTAATATAACAAAATAATTTGTATTCTAATCAGAGGATGCAATACCATGAAATTGAATACAAGAGTACATGAGGTGAGTATATATAGGATAAACCACCAAAATATGTGAATTTTCAATCAATGTGGGATAAATAATATGTAGTTAGATGTGTGCACATCTCCACCAAACAAAGAAACTACACGTTACATGATATAAGTACAATTTACCCAAGTAGATACCTACCTAAGTAAGCTTATCATATCCTAGGTGCATATAATGTAATAGAGTAAGTAAAACAAATGCAAGAATAAAATAATGCACCAACATGATAAAAATGCTTCTACATCCATGACATCTACATCCACGACAAAAAGAAATATGAATGCACTAAGGATGGAAGAATTGAAAGTTGCAAAATATAAAAACACATCATAAGCAATGAGGCATGCTTGCATATTAACTAAGGGAATGTATGACCTATGAGGACAAACAATGATGGATAATCTAAGGGTGAGTGGTTGGGATCAAATAATATGACATAATGAACACCCAAATCCTTGTGTGAATGCAATAATGAAACATATAAATAAAAATGTTGATTCGAACCCTAGGTAAATTTTACAAAAAAAAATTAATAATAAAAATTTAGATTTGAAAGCCTTAATGAGGATGAAGGATCAACCTGAGGTCAGACCTAGGTTATGTAGGTATCTTGAGTTCACCAAAAATGTTAATGGAAAATACACACCCTTACATAAATTGTATAAGCTAATTAAATAAATGTAAATCAATTAGTGAACAATTAACCTATACAAAATAGTTGCTCGGCTTAATTGAAACTATTGAACTCTAAATGCTCAAATAAAATTAAATTAAATGTGTGGGTACTTATCTTTGAGTTTGATGAAGATTTCAATATGCAAATGTTAGGAATTCCATTCATCTGAGTGTAATAATTTGAGAACTCCAAGCAGATGATTATCTCTAACTTATAAATTTGACAGTATATTATCTAGGTTCACTTCTATGTGCATGTAAGTGATCTTCATGTGTGTGCACCTAAACTTATGAGCAAATCTAAACCTATAATTTGTTGAAATAATATGGCTAACTTATGTTGTTTGAAACTTGTTTGTCTATGTGTATGTGCTTTGGATCTAATAAGGAACACACTCTGTGTAGAAACACCTTTAGGAAATTTTCTAAATTGTGAGGGTCATGTTCGCCTTAATTAGACCCTTGGATGGATTGATTCAATGACAATCAACCAAGATTGAGAACAAGTGTGTGGTATGCTCCTTAGGCCATGATGCAATGCTAATGCAATCTCTTTTGTCCTTTACAATTGAATTATAGATGCACTACATAGATTCTTCTCTATATTCCTAGATGATTCATTTTGAATTTTAAATAAATGGTTGGTCTCTAAATGCATCGCCCTACCATGCAATTTGGAACTATTTGCACTTAAGTCAACTCAAAACGACTAGTGAAAATGGAGCAGAAGGGGCACAATTTGAATATTTGAATTTACAAGCTTGACATTTAGATCCACAAGTGCAAGAACAATGGGATCAAATATATACTTGTAAACCTAAACTAAAATAACAAACAAAATATTTATAAATTAAGATCAAATTCTGAAAATAAATGATATTGAAACTAAAATTGAATAATATTATTTACCATCTCCCATACAAAAAATAAGCATAATTTCCACCCTTACAAAACTAAATATATTTTAAAAACAACACAGGGCACATTTTCAAATCCCTAAAGTTGGATTTGGACCCCATGAACAATTATTATTTCTGATTAAGTTGGTCACCATAAATGAGCCATCTCCATGGAATGATGATATGCAGGAAATCAAAGGGACATCCCAAACTTTTTGACCCCACGCCCAACTCATCATAATCATCATACAAATACAAATACAAATACAATCCAATCCTCCCACCGGTGATTCTAAAGCTTCAGCTTTGAAAAGCAATATAATGTTTTTTATTTGTAAGAGATGGCCTACAAAACACACGGAAATCTCAAATCTATGGGCGGATAAAAGCGTGGAGGTTACGGTAGGTGCGCGACTAGCTTTCCAACTGCTTCGGGGCCTTCCATGAGTGGAAGACACATAGCCGTGGGGCGCAGCCATTTTTATTCATAACCTTAAAATGACAGCCACCCAACTTATCTGCCAATTTGGCGGCACAAGGCATTGACTAGCAGTTAAACTCACCTGTGCATGTTATATTCCTTGTCTAAGGTGGGCCACCCCTGGTCATATTTAACTTTTGCTTTTATAATTAAAATATTTATTAATATAAAATCCAATATAATTTAGGATGTGATTTCATATTGGTTTTATGTTAAATCTAGATTTTTTTTGAATTTGATGTACGAGCCAATCTAAGATGATATATGTTTATTAGAGTTGAGGATTGAGGGATATCTATTCTATAAAAGTCGTTTGGGTACAATCTCAATCTTATCTCTTATTTATTCTCTCTCATGCAAATTTAAACCTTGATAGATGGCATAATCAATAACACGTCATCACCCTCACTAATTGTACTCAATCAATTAAACTATAATATCATACTCTTCCTCTTTGTGGAATGGAATGGAATGGATCCTTTTATAGTCCACAATACCAACAATGTTATTTGGTCTACAAATGTTTTATATTAATATGAGACTACCCCGCACTCCATGAACGAAGCACCTAACTATGCTACAAATGAGGCGTACATACCCTACCCCAAGGCTTGAACTTGTGAACTCTCTTTCAAGAGTACAAATTCTCCACTATTAAAAAAAATATCTATAGAGATATTATTTTATTTATTTTTAATGAATTCCTAAATTTATAAATATTTATGAAACATTTTTTTAATAAAATCGTCTACCTAATCAAAGATGCTCATGACATATGTTTAGTGTAACAATTTTTGAAAATAAATATTAAAATAATATTACTTCATGACCACTTTTGGCCACTTTAAATATTTTTAAATAATTAGTAGGTAGAATTAAAAATCGTGTTAATATTTATTTGATGTTAGAAAAGTAACGAGTTATTAAAATGAAAAAAAAGAGTGTTGTGAGTTACTTTATATAGAAGGTAATTGTGATATTTTGGTTCATTTAATGTAGGCCACTTGTAATTCATATAAAACTTCATTCATATAATTATTTTTATAAATAAATAGTTTTTCAGTTATTGTTTTGAGAATCTTATGTGACTTGTATAATAGAGTAGGTATATTTTAAATAATAATAAAAATCAAGTATTAAAATGATATAAAATTGAAAGAAAAATAATTATTAAACAATGTTTTTATTAGAATATGTTATTTGTGGATTCAATTGTGTAAGAATCCAAAAATAACATACTATAATCATTATGGACTGAAAATTTGATGTCTTTAATGTTTTTATTAGATTATAAGTTGTCATAATATTTAAAAATAGTCTTAAGTGTTGGAGATCAAGTGATTAAAGTGGGGTTTTTGTTGTGATGATCTAAGTTCATATCCTCAAGTAATATTTTAGGTGAAGTTTTAAGTGGTAATTTTTAGTCTTTTATTATTTTTGTGAACCATTACTCATGAAATATAGGTTGATGAAATTTACTCAAAACTAAGCGTTGAATCTTGATACACAATAAAAGCACCACACATTTGAAAATGAATGACTTAGGGAGCTCTATAATTAATGATTCATAGGACACAACACTTGTAAAAGGAAAATAGAAGAAGTAATCTAAATGTGAGTTAACCATAGGGTAAACTCCATGGTTAAGCATGCTTGAGCTAGATTAGTATTGGAATGGGCAACCTATTAGGAAGTTTCAGTACTTCATCTCTTTGAACATCATCTAAATACAATAAATGTTTAGTAGGAAAGATGAATTCTTGTGAGCTACTTATGTAATATAGTTCAATGAAGATTGTCTCAAGACTATATAGTTGAACCATGATAAATTATCAATATTTTATTGAATTGGTGACTCTTAGATCTCAAACACTTTCACTTGCTTCCAAGATAGATCTCAAACACCAAATATGCTTTCTAATTTACCATTATAAATAACCACATTTGATTGTATGCTAAAAGAGTAATTAAACCCACAATAAATATGGTTTCCAACTTGAAAAATTCTACAACTACATATTAAAAAAAAGAAATCCACTATGAAATAAAAACCCAATGCCATCACTCTCCATACTTTAAAACGTGTAAAACTAACATTAGAAGAACTATACATAAAACAATAATGTTTTAGAAATGAAAGAGAATCATACCCTCTAAACATCCAATGAAACAATATGAAATGAATCTCATAGATGTTTTTTATATTGTTATATTTCGATCTCAATTTTTTATTTTCTTGTCAATTTATATAAAATAAAATAAAAATCTTCTTACCATAAGCTTCTAAAGAATGTGTTCCCTTCAAATCAAATAAACTTAAAATTTACATCTTAAAAACAATTCTACACCTATAAGATTCTTATTTCATATCATATCTTAAAATTAATTTTTTGGGTCTTCTCCCCAAATAACCCAACCATACAACCATAAATTTAAACTTACTAGCCTTAATTGAGTTTGTCTAGATAATTGTATGAAGATTTGTTAAGAAGCCCCAACTAAACTAGTAAAATATAGAACAGTGTAAACAATTGTGGTTTGCATGAGGCCCCCACTAAGGGATGTAGTAGGTGGAAAGTGTGAAAGGAAGACTAGACAAACATGCCTAAATATGCCCAATGATAACTTGCATGAACTACCCACAAATGGATGAAGCAAGTAAAAAGCAAGAGACAAGAACAAAGTTGAAGCTAATAGAAAGCATGAGGAAAAACATACAAATAATAAGACTATGGTAGGGTTGAAACCCCTTACTAAGCCACCCCTAAGCTACCCAACACATCCTACAAACAATCAACCATTGATTTGGCTTTAATTGTGTCCATACCATTCATAGCCTTCATACCAAAAAACAAACACCACATGAATGATTAATGATTTTTTAACAACATAATCTTGTTTTCCACATTCTGAATGTGCTAACATATATGCTTTTGAAACCTCTAATGTCCATTTGAAATGAGACACCAATAAATGCTTAATCACCAACAAATATCTTGGTAGAAAGTAAAACAAGACTCCAGGTCCAAGGATAAATTGTGCAATTTTGTCTTTAACACCTGCAACTCATTATCACCTTGAATAGTCATTGGTTTTCCTAAATGGTCAACTAGGCCCTCGTTAGCCACCATACATCATTCAAGATCAACAATAATAGTTCAATCCAATTTCTAACCTCTTCAAAAGGGACAACCCTCGATAAAAAAAGATTCAATAAATTTGTTAAAATCATGGTGTGAGAATGCGGGGAGACAATATCAACAAGGCCCTCCTCACCTAAGATATAATTCTTAACAAGATTGTGGAGAATATAATTGAGGCTCCTAAAAAAAATCCAAGTTGGTGATCCAAGATGCATTTATGACAGATGATCTTTAAGAATTCCACTTGACTTGTGTGTCATTGATAACCTCCTATCACCAACAAGAGACACCCAAACACCATTGAGAAAATGCAAATCACCAAGCACTAGAATAGACTACCACACCTGCTACACAATTTACCACAAATCCTCATAGAATGGAGAGTGGACGTGACCCATTCAAGACCATGCACACATCAAGCATAATGAACCATTATTATCATTCACCACTTAGCCCATCACTTAAAATGTATAGACATGACTAACCATCAACAACATGAAATTTCCACAATCCATAATAGCAATTACATAGATTTCTAGATTTTGCCTATGTAACTTTTTTAACATCGACGTTTCAGATCATACTCCACAATCCATCATCAGGAAGAGACAATGCTAGATAAGAGAATGGCAAAAATTATTGCAACAAACCAAGAAAGCTAAATAGAGGATGATGCATGATTTGAAACGTTGTTGTTAAAAAAGTTACACAATCAAAATCCATAAATCTATGCACATGACTAACCATCATTAAAGAGGGGTACTAGAGGAAAAACCAATCACAATTAGTGATCATCAATTAAAAGTGTACCAAGCTCATCCTGATCCTTTCAATTTGAACATTCTAAGGTGGTGAAGGCTAAGAAATTGATGCCTTTGTTAGAACAAAGTATTGCCACCTTGTTTTTGTTTCTAGAAGTAATGAGCAAAAGATATGTCATCAAAATGTTTGCACAATTCAATTGCCTCTATTAAAAGAGAGTTGAGTTTCTTACTTAGAAAATACTTATTCTTTAGACGATTAATAATATTCAAGAAGTCACCTTCTGCAACAAAATTACAACAACCTTCAGAAAAGACCATAGAAAAGACAACCATCACAATTTTGTACACCTTCTCGTTATTAATTCTATAACTAAGAAAGATTCACCTTTTAACGAAAGAATGGAACAAATCACATAACAAATAACCTTCATAAATAAAACCCGAATTTCCTTGAAAAACCCCATCAAAATTCAATTTCCCAAATTGAGAGGCTAGCCGTTGCCTTGTCAATCACCTTTCTTTTTCACTAATAATCCATATTAAGGGGGGCCCGAGTTTTGTTTACTTACTGCAATTTTAGGTTTATGGTCTGGTCCACAATAAGACATCGCTTCACTGAATTTGATTTGAGTTGTAAGTCCGCCAAAATCCCGGCTATTCTTGTATTAAATACACATCATCGCTTCCCTCAGAGCAGCAGAAACCGTAGAAGAAGTTTCCGGAGATCATAGAAAAGCTGTTTCAGAATCTGAAGAAGTTTCCCGAGAGCATAGAAAATCCGCATCGTAGTATTTACGCTCTTTACGTAAGCCGCCGTTTTTCCAACAACTTTCCCTATTTAAGCTTAACTTCTGTGGAATCCCAAATCATTTTCTGCAAGCGCTGCGTGTGTACTAATTATTTGTTGCTCTCACTGAAAATTGGCAGAGTTCGGGCCAAAATGGCGTTCGGAATAGTAAAGTCATTTGCTTTCTTTCTAATGCTGCTAAATTTCTGTATGTATGTGATCGTGGCCGCTATTGCTGGTTGGGCACTGAATAAGGCCATCGACCATGACTATTCTACTGGTAAAATCTTGTTTTCTTGAAATACCAAGAACTTTTTATTTGGGTTACTTTTTAAGGTTTTTCTGCTGTAGATGAGCTAATTTTTTTGCTTTAGCAGGTGCTGGAGGTGTACCAGCTGGGTACTCGTTTAAGCCATTGGATTTCCCATTTGGAAATGGAGCCACTGGTTTCCTGGTGAGTTTTTCTCTGTTAGCTGGTGTTGTGGGAGCAGGCTCCTGCCTTTCTGGACTCCATCATCTGAGGGTTTGGACAGCAGAGAGCTTGGCATCCAGTGCTTCAACAGCCATGACAGCTTGGTCTATTACACTTATTGCCATGGGGTATTTCACATCACACTCTGATTTTCATACAGGTTTCATGGATGAGGTTTGTTGATAAGACTTACCTAACTATTGTCATATAAATCCTGCAGGTTGGCATGTAAGGAGATTCATATTCATGGGAGAAGCCGAAAGATGGTATGTTTTTTTTTTTTTTTCATTTTTACTTAGACTGAGGATTGTAGAACTATATTGGTTTGTCTGGGTTTTAGGTGATTACTATTCATTTATTTTTAAGTTTAGCTTTGTATAAAATTCTCTAATCTTCCTTGTCTTCTTTGAAGTTTTTGTCATTTTATCATCACTTTTTTTAGTGGGTTTGTATAACTTGTGTATAAAGTTTCAAGTCTTGTTAGTATTATTTACATGGGGTTTTTAGTCGATTCTTATGTGGGTTTTAGTATAATAATTATGAATAATCTTCTTGGGTAAGTTGGATGTTGGGTTTTATGTGATATTCAAGTTTGCAAGGGTTTGGTTTTCAAATTTTTATTTTAATAATTATGATTTTTTTAGTAAGCATTAAGTAAGATGATATAATTTATATCATCTTTAATGTGAGGCAATTATTATTTAATTTTTTTATTTTCACTGGACTATGTATATATTTTTTTCTTTATGATAGATCACTGAGTGTGATGTTGAAGCTAAAAACATACACAGTTTAAACTAGAAGATTGCACTACTACAAGTGTTCGATCTGATATTTAATTAATGTTTTTCATTAAAATTATTGTGGATCTAATCATGTATATTGATTTAGTTTGGATCTTTTGTTTTATAGCATTTTTATGGATTAAAAAAAAAGAGTTTATGAGTTAGATTGTATTTTATTGAGCCTAGGAGTTCAGGCTTTTTGTATTTAGTTTATGGTTTAATGAGTTGTTATATATCTAATTAGTATCTATTAACTTATTAAATTTCTAGCACTTCAAAAAATTGTGATATATTTTAAAACTTAATTTTCATTTTAAAGGGTAATTAAAGTAGTAGATAATATGAGGTTAGATAATTTTAGATGGGTAGTAACACAGCAAGTATAAGAATAAGGGTGGAGTATGTTATATTTTGTTAATATTAAATAATTGGGGGTGAGATTTGAGAATGAGATTATTATATCTGTTTCATTTTTGTATATGATTAGATGATTTGTTATGTTTTTGGGTAGAAGAGGGAGAGAGCTCAAAATGTTAGATCATATTTTTGATAATAGATATGTAGATCTTTTATATCAACATTTTAGATCAGTTCAATGATCTATTATTGAGATAATATCTTTAAGTTTTTGGATTAATTGAAAATAGAATAATGTAATAGTATAATTTTTATTAGATTAATAAACCTACCAGTCAAAAAATTAAATTAGTATTTTTTCATTAAATGATAATATGAAAAATCTTAAATACTTTTTCATAACTATTAATTTTAGTTTTAGGTTCTATTATAATATAAAATTAGGTATATATTTAATACAATTTGTTTTATTATCTAAAAGTAGAATCATAAAATTGATTAGCTTTTTCTTATATATAATTATAAATAATATATATTTTTATTTTTGATAAAAAGTATAATGTTCTAATTTGTATTCATATATGCAGATAACTTTGGAGTCTTTTCTTATTATTCTGTCTGGAACACAATTGCTGTATATGATGCTCATCCATGCTGGATTCTTCGGTGGAAAATATTTTTCTAACAGAGACACCTACACTACCACCACTACAGCTGAACCTCAGAAAGGATCTGGAGCTGCATCATCTGCAGTATAATAAAAATCCCAAATAAAAAATATGTAATGTATAGAATGTTTATAATAGTTTTGCATTAATGTCTTTTCAGTCATTTATGACTAATAAATTGTACACATTGTATAGCTACTGTTTTTGCTTCTGTAGAAGCATAAGATAAGAGTTTAGTAAAAACTGTGGAAGTTTTTGTTTGGCCTTAACCTAATGGAAGGTAGTTACAAGTAGTATTCATTGTCATAATCATTATTGTTCTTGTTTTTGTACTGGAATGTATTGTTATATTGTAATAAAAGAAATGAATTACTGTATACAGATTTTATGAGCATGCAGAATTTCTGCAATCCCATGTTTTCTCTACCTACCCATTTTTATATTTTTACTTTAATTAGATGTCTTTTAAGATTTCTTTAAATGGTTTGAATAATTCCATCCACAGATTTTTAATGCTGTCAGCAATGGCTTCTTGTTTTGATCTTGGTGGGCCTTATGTGATAAGCTGCTGAGTCATCAACATGTCAATTTAAAATGGAGGCTGGTAATGTCAACATTGATTTCAGTCAAGTGGGTGAGAAATCAACATCAGTCTGTATATTTTAGTACAGTCAGTGGAAGGTTTAAATCAACTAGTCTGTATTGTAACTCCAGCTCAACTCAAGCTGGCTATACGGAAGAATTAAATTATTTATTAAGCCATCAATTGTACCTTAAAAATACCTCTCATTTTTTAGCAAATCTGATCTTTTATTATTTTAATCAAGATCAAAAATTTCAACAAGATAGAGACAAAATACTGTTGTATGGAAAACAATTGAGACTGAACTTTGCTTAACAATGAAAATATCCAAATCAATGAGAAAAGGAAAGTGTAACGGTAGTAGAGGCAGTACAATTAGGATAAGCAATGGGAGAGGGAAAGTACTTGACATTTGGAATAACCCAAAAAAAAAGATGGTAAAGTAGAGAATGTCTAGAGATGCAAAGCATGCTTTGTTAATTTTATTTTTCCAGCGGAGTTTGGGATGCTTTTTTTAATATAATATTAAACAAGTTGTTCACCGACCAGGTATATATTTAATTATTATGGTATTTTATTTGAATTTTAAATATTTTAAATTTATTAAGAGTGTGGGGATGTTTGTATTATTTTCTTTTATTTGTGTTTTATTTTTAAAAATTTGTAATTAAAAGTAAATCAGGAAAAATAATATTATATGAAAAATAATTTGAATGATTTATATTAGGAAAATTGAATATGAAAAACAATCTATCAAGAATTTAACATGGATCATTTGTATGTATGTCAATATCATGAAGACCATTAAAAATATCTATTGAGTATCTTCTTGATTACATCTAATTTTGTGAATTTCAATGACGGTCAATCATACAATCTCAAGAAAAATGATAATGGATTTCTACCTTCACTTTCTAAAGCCCTTAAGACTAGTAAAATTGGAATGCAACACCTAAACAATCTTCTAGCTTTCCTATCACCAAGGTGTCTACTTCATTAAGTGTGTCCAAGATCATGATCTTATGGGGTACTTATTTCCCCAAGGATGAGCACAAGAATAAAGAAGAGCAATTGTAATGTCTTTCAAAGAAAATTAAAGTAAATACCTTAACTTATAATTCAAAATATTAAAAAAGAATATATGGTTATAGAGATATGAAGTACCTCATCATTTTGATTATAAAATAAATAAATCTTACAACTTTAAAGTTTAAAAATGTTATTGAATATGAAAAACATGTTTTTGGAAAGGATCATAGAAGTCCAATCATCCTTAGGCTTGGTCATCCAACCCTACTCCAGTCCTAAAAGGATGGAACCAAATTTTCAATAAGTAACACATTCACTTTATGTAACACACTCCCATTAAATGTGAGATAAATAAGCAAAAGCCATGGTAACTTATGATGGACTTACAACTTTATACATACTTTGGTAAATCATGATTTGGTCTCTCTCTCTCCCTCTCTCTCTCTCTCTATTTATCTCTCTCTCTCCCTCTTTCTATTTCTCTTGAGCTATCTTTATATCTCTCTTCCTCTTCCTCTTCCTCTCTTTGTATCTCCCCGTCTCTCTCTCTCTCTCTCTCTAGCTATCCCTCTCTTTTTGTCTATCTCTATATATCCCTCTTTATCTCCCTCTTTATCTATCTCTCAATCCCCCCCTCTCTTTCCTCCTCTCCCCATTTATTTTTTTATCTCTCCATCTATATCTTTATCACTCTATATCTCTATAGGCTCTCGCTATCTACCTCTATCTATCCCTCTCCCTATCTCTATTTATCTCTCTCTCTCTCTAGATATCTATCTATCTACTTATCTATTTATCTATCTTTCCCTTTATGTCCCTCTCTCCCTCTATCTAATTCTATCTCTCCCCCTCTCCCCCTCTCCCCTCTCTCCATATTGCCCCTCTTTATCTCTCTATCTATCCCTCCATCTCTATTTGTACCTCTCTCTCTCTCTCCTATATTTTGTCTCCCTCCCCCTCTCCCTCTCTTTATCTCTCTATCTCTTTGCCCCTCCATATCTATATCTACCTCTCTCTATTGCTTTCTCAATTTATTTAAAATAGGAATGTGCATAAGTAACTTCATATTTTATCACTGTAGGCTCACTTGGTCTTATATATTGTTGAATCAACTCTCAACTGTTCTTATATAATTTGATACGTCAATGTAACATAGAAGGTATTTCTTTATATTTCTCTATCTAAGGTCTACCAAGTAAAATATCAAATCTCTTAAATAAGGGTTAATGTGAAAACAATTGTACCATTTTGAACCAACCTCTAAAGGCAAGATAATGCATCCTATAATTTCATTCATTTATCATTTTAATGAGACTTTAGAATGTGCATAAGCTTGTTGTTGAATCAAATGATTAAACAAGAATTCCTTTGGGTTTAAACATTAAATTGATAATTTAGTTCTATAAGTAATATTACATGGTGAACCATCCAAGTAGTTGATAACATACGATAGACCATAATAGTTATTCTATGGAATATCATCATCTATCTAAATGTTAATGGTCAAGAAGAAGAAGAATCACTTGCAACGTGAGTCATGCCAATAAAATAAGCATGGTGTGCATTGCTATCACAATTAAACTCATAATTAATCTCATACATATCATCACTATACTCATGTACCTCGTTATAAATCATGTGTGTGACCCTCATGACTATCCATATGAAAACGTATATTATTTTCTTGGTCATGAAATGGAAAAGGATTAGTATATGTTTTCAAATTCTAATTAAGTAGGGTTGCTAAAAAAATTCCCTCATCATTAACACTAGTTACTTGTATCATATTGCTATCAATTAAATCTTGCACCTTATGAGCTTGAAACCAATACAATGTTAAATAGTATGCCCTTGAACTCTATGATGTTGACAAAAACCGTGTTCATCATATTATATAGAAGGTACCCATCTAGATGGATCTAATAATATAATGAGAGGAAGAGAAATCATATTAATCTCTTGTACAAGTGATCCATGGATATGATCTAAATTTTTAGTAGATAAAAATAGAACTTTATTTGATGAGTCATGAGTGCTTGCAAACTTGTGAAATTTTATCATTAACATGAAGGTACCATGATGTAACAACCTTGAAGTTGTTTTTAATATTATTTACCACAATCATAACAATAAAATTCTAATTTATTATTATTTTGGTTAATTTAAAAAAGTGTACTTCAATCAAACATATGATACGCACCATTAATTTCTCCTTTGTCACTTCTACCTTGCCAAACCAAAGAAAAAATATAGGTGAATTATTTTTTACAAGTTCTCACATCCTATTCCTCATCCTAGTGTCACTAGATCCAATTAAGGTTAACTTATCTTATTGAGTTCATATTGCCCTAGGTCTCCTTAGTAAAATTATCTCCAAATTGTTTAAGTTCCTTTTAATAGATCATCAAAGGATCCCATTCTTCATTATCAACCCTATTGCCATTTATAAAGGTAAAATCATACCTTAGTCTTGATGATTAATGGATATCCCTTTGTGTTTATAGAAATCAAGGGTTATGGGATTATCCTTGGAGATCAATTACCATTTCATAAACTTGATGATATATTATATGATTAAGTGATATTGTCCTAGTTCAAGGAACATAATTATTTGTTGTCATGATACTCGCCTTGTAGCCATGCAAATATCTTTGCTAAATTTGGGTCTTTGTAGCCATCCTAATTTCAAACATGAGTAGTATAATATCTCCTAGGGTACATGAAAATGGTTTGTGAGTTGAAATTGCCACTTGATGCTTGCATACCGATACTAGTTCATGATGAGATCATCCTTGTTCTTCATGATAATTTATTTTTTTAAGGTTTATGACAACCTTGCAAATCAATTACATTCCCATAAGCTTGATGATTATAATTGTAGAGATCAAAACTCAGCTTAGAAAAAGAGAGTTAATTCTCTTACCAAGTGATTTTAGTTGCTCTACACTAGGGTCAACTAGCCTTGATTTCTATTTGAACTAATCTACTATTGATATTATGCTAATTAACCATTTTTCTATTTTAACTTTAAATATATGTTTTTTTAATAAATAAAGCTAAAAATTTGAAGAAAGAAATTGATGCTAATAGCATAAAACTGATAAAATAAAATCATAGATTGAATGTAAAAATGGAAAATAATAGAAAAGAGTAAATTGGACAAAAAAAATATAAAGCTCACTATGTTAGATGTTAGTGTTTTATGTGGATGAATACATGATGCAATGGTGTCCAATAAGAACAAAAAAATTGGGGCATTGTTGTGTATAGAAAATGATCGCTTGCACATGCACAAAATAAAATTGAAGAATGTAAAAAAATTATAGAAATAAAAAATTATAATAATAGTGAAATAAACTAGTATATTGAATAAAATTGATACAATGCAAGAGGAATTGAATGGAAGAAGATATCATTGGATGATAAAGAAGATGGAATTTTTTCTTCTTCAATAAAAATGCCACATAAGAGAAGATAAATAAATGTTTTTGTGGTTGTTCAAGGATTTTCCTTGTTATCCCTCCGTATTATTTGGCATTAATGTCATAACACCAAGGCTAAGGTATCAGGTTATATACATGGTGATTTCTAGTTAAGTCTCTTTGCATGATCTACATGTTGATCTCTCTTGGCATCATCACTTGCATATGATATATGTTTAGTGTTCAGTTTGAGGTGATAATATTCATATGCATGTTTTATTTTCTAACATGTTCAGGCTTCATGATAGTGTTGATCAGGTGCTATAATAAGTTGATTATCCAAAGCATGTTCAAAAAGCACATTGCATTTTTATGAGGCAACACATTGCTATAGTGCATCTACAAATAAGGTTTGGTGATTGCAAGTGTAATATGGACATTATTATTATGAAATCATTTGTTGGTGGCAAAGTTTATTTTCACAATGATATAATTGAACGCACAAAGTTGCAATGATTTTTGTTAAAAAAAAAAAGTCAAAAGGTGATGTGGTTGTTGCATTGTCGGGTGGAGATTCTTTTTTTTTTTAATGGGAATATTTCCCATCATAATACACGGACTTCAAAAATCATTATGTCAAAATGAAGAAACTTCTATGAGACTTCGATGAGCATAGATATTTGATTCATTCTTTGATAGATAGTGTTTGATACCCTAATTATGGTGGCAGTGGTAAGCATAGCTTGTTTCAGAGGTCAGTTGTTTGATTTGCAAGGAAACAAGGAGTATCTGTAAAGAGCAACAGTGAGTCCTTTTGGTTGCGCCAACATCAGGTGTATTCCTTAGTTTGCTTCTTTGTGTTTTCAGTGATTTGGGATCTTTGAATTGTTTGGGCTTGGTGTTTACCTTGATTAAATCTATTATTAATAGGTTGCAAGTCCATTTGTGTAACTCATGCACTTCTTAATAAAGGGTCTGTGTAGATAGTGTTTTGTTTTGTTTCAAAGATTAGTTTAAAAGAAGTAAAAAAAAGGAAACCGTTCTTGGTCAGACCTGTTGTTGACTGACTGAGGTAGCATTCTATGTTGAGTTTTTGAAGTTGTTACCCACGGGTCTCTGGCAATTTTTTTTTTGAAGAAGTGTTGTAAACAAGTATTTGTTTACCCCTAAATTGATCTGTATATACTTTGTTAAAATGAACTAGATTTGGGTCTACTGTTAAGGGTGTTTTTTTTTTAAATATCAAATATTTTCCTTCATTAGAAAACCTTTTTTTTATGTTCACGGGTTTGGCTGTGTGTCTATCATTTTTTTGGATTTGTTATGTTGTGTTGGATCTACAAACTATATGACAATTATATATTGTTTGTTGTTAATACATTCTTGACAAGATTGTTTCGATGGATTAGAGTTGAGACAACTGGAAAAGGCAGTTTCAGTTTTGGTTTTCACATGGCAGTTGCTCATACAGTTTTTCAAACAAGTTCTTTGTTTCAAACAGAGATCATATAAAATGATTAGTAATGCTCATTCAAAAGATTCGATGAGAGGTTTTTGAAAATCACATAATATATCATTCAAAAAGGATAGTATATATATATTGTTTTTGTAATTTGACACATTGGAACTCTAATTTTGAAGTCATGACATAACAGAGTTTGTAATTAGAGAAACAGAGATCAACTCTGTATTCAAATTGCTTCATATTTGTATATTTTTCAATAAGACTATCAATGAGATAGCATTATAAGACTATTAGTGAGATAGCACCATTGTCAGTGAGACAAATCATCCAGTGAGGCTTTGTACAAAGAATACTGTTTTCAAATAAGGCCAGTGAGGCCAAATTTGAGTGGTTTTATTCCCCAGGAGGGTTTCCACTCAAGACAAATTTGTGTCAATCTTTTAAATGTGTTTGCTTCATTATCTGTTCATTTATATTTTCAGCATAAGTACATTCATGATCTGATTATCATTTAAAGAATTAAAAGTTTAATTTGATTGTTAACATTGATTCACCCCCCCCTCTCAGTGTTAACTACACTACAACATTCCTTTAAGTCAAATCATTTTTTTTTTGGTATTTCTACCTCAACAATAACTTGTTTTTAATAATTAAAAAAATGAAATAACAAATACAAGAGTTGTGCTAAGTAGAATATGAGAGAGAAATAACAATAATAATATGAAATTCAAATGTGAATCTTAGATGTCAATAACACTCAAGACACAAAAAAGATAACAATAAGAAAAAAAGAAGAGATTGGAGAAAAATACAAGTGAACAACACCTCCAAAACCTTGTAGAAACCAAGAAGGGATATTGTTGGTTTTGGTTAAGATGCTACCAAAATATCCATGAATGCAATGAGCACAAGATGAGAGTCTTTACATATAGAGAATTATGGTAAGTTGCTTCAAAATAATATAGTGTATAATTTCTCTTATGAGAGATTGAGAGATTTAATTTGTTTGTTTAAGTGAAATAGTTGCAAGATTGAAAGTTGTTTGAATAAGGTCAAAGGGAGAAACAAAAGGAATATATGCATCTTGAATATATTTAGCAAAGTTATCTTCCAATTGTAGAACCTATTAGGAGAGTGAAACACTTGGAAAATGGTCAATAAATCATAAATTATTGTAAGATGCTAGTGCATTGTGGGACCATCTAGACATAGTTCTCTCATATAGAAAATTCATACCAAAAAAATCAAATTATTACCTAAATGACACAAGGATTAAAAAATGAATGCTAACACATTAGCATCAAGATAATGCAAACTACAGCGGTAGAGTGAGTACAACATACAAAGTGAAATTGTGAGGTTATGCAAGTTTTAATGTTCCATTTCCCCCCCACTTTAGCAAGCATACAAACTATACTAAATAGGCATGATAAAGTAATGCAATAAATTTTGAAAATAAATATACCAAAAAGGATACTACAAAGGATCTTGATTCTTCAAGTGGGGTGAACAAGACTTCGGGTTGAGAATCCTATGAAACAAATGTACATTAGAAACAAAAATCCTACACAATTAGAACAACACAAAACATACATAGAACAAAGATTAGATAAATAAAAAATTTATAAAATAGATACATTAGCAATATCATAAAACTTAAGAACAAACATGCCACATACAAAATAAAATACATTGTGAACAAACATACATAAACACAAAGAAAGCATGCAAGAAGAGAGAAAAAGAGAGGGAAAATAAAATGAAGTCATTTTCTAGCGATGTTATGATAGGTACCATATGATAAAAATTGTGTTATGATAGGTAGCATATGATACATTTTTTATGAATCGCTTGTCACTACAAATTAAGTTTTATAGTGGCCATGAAGAGTATCCAAAATGGGTAGGACATATGAAGACCAACAAGATAGCAGGTTGTATTATTTTGGGCAGTTCAAATGCTACCATTACTATAGAGAGAGAAACAACAACCAACATCATAGGGGTAAATTCTTCAAGGAGCATAAAATTGAAGTGTGTACAAGTAAGATCCCCCCTTAAAATAATTTCATAAATGTATAAGATGCAATTTATTTTAAGAGTGAAAAAAGGGAAGAAATGTGCCTACAAGGAAGAGACATCAACAAGGATGTTGCAAGCATGAAACACGTGACATTGTTCCCATTGTCTGACATCATGCACCATAGGGATGTCATATAGAGACAAGAAATATCACACAAAAATACCAACCAAGGGATCCATAGGCTTGGAGTCAATATACATATAAAGAGTATGGAATGAATTGTCATCACCCAAGCCTTGTAAAACTATGAGTACAAAGGAATAAGTTTATATGAAAATAAATAAAAAATTGTTTCAACATAGAAGAGACTTAAATGTCTCAATGATTTTCATTGTCCCCAAAAATAAAAATGCAATATGCAACATATAGAGTAGAAATAAAAAATGACACAAAATTTTTTCTCATGTATCCATGTACCTACAAGGGATCATGGGTCCTCAAGGAGGACCTAACAAACAAAAACCACATAATTAAACATGGGGATAACAAGGAAAATACACAAACACACACATATATACAAACAAATTAAGGTACAAGTCTAAGTCTCATCATTCATCAAGAAATACTCCACCTAGTCTAGATCATAAGGAGGAGGATGAGTTGAAAGGAATAATTATTAAAGCTATACTTGGAGACACATCTGTTGTGAGAGATAAGGATTGAGTTGTAATTAAAACATCATCCTAAGTATTAGGTGAGGTAAGTGTCAAAAATATTGTGAAGATAAATGGCAATGAAGAATTATCCACATAGGAAACAAACATGAACTCCTTAGGGGAAGAAATATTCAAGTCACTAGTGGAATATTTGACCAATGAAAATTGTTCATTTCTAGCCACATCAACAAGAGTAGGAATGCCTACAAATAGAAATAAAGGAGCCTTTACTATATGAAGAGTAGGTGCAAAAATTTATACAGGTGGTAGTGAAAGAAAATAAAGCTTACGCTTGCAATAATATGAAGGTTGAAAAAACTATGGATTAAGCTTGGGTTGTGAGCAAGGAATATGCATGCCAATAGTGGTGTGGAAAAGCACATTAGGAAGTACCTAATGACGGGTGCACTAGAAAGGAACTAAGGAAGAAAAATTATTTCTAGAGATAATATTCATGTTTGACATGTCTAGAGGCTCAAAGGAGGAACATCAAGGGTGATAAGAAGAGGAGGGGGGTCCATCGATAGAGCTAACTACATGAACCATTTTTGGGTTCCTCTCATTTTCTCGTCTTAAGGAGGAGCATAATGGTATATCATAGGAACACTTATAAGAGGAGAAGGGGGAAAAGGAAGAGGAGGAAATAAATTAAGATTTGATTGCATAGGAGGAGGACACTAGGGATTGGGCTCCAAGAAAGTATTACATTCTCTACTTGTAGCATGATAGCAATGCTTGTAATCTTTCACAAGCTAGTTCCACCTTGTATGATCTTAAGACATAGCTTGAGGGAGAGGAGGGTCTACCAACATCATTTTATTTCCATTCTCTATCTATTGGATAGGAAGGACTTGAGCAACCACCATAAGCTAAGAGACACAACAACACAATAGAAAATTAGCGTTGGATTTTGCACTAGATTTTAGTGTATTTTGAGTACATGAATTGAAAAATTTGGCTAGCACTAATCTCGGCGCAAATAGGCATGGTCATCTCAACGTCAGATTTGGCACTGACTTTTCTGCCATATTTGGCACCGGATTTAACTCCAATTTTAGCACCAAAAAATCCTAGCACCTCCATCAGCGCCTAAAATAGCACCAGGAAGCAGCGACAGAACTTGCACCGAAATTGACACCCAATCTGGCTTTCGGTTTTGCTTCCATGTCTACTCCCATTTTTACTTCTAGTTTTGCTTCCAATTTTACATCCAGTTTTGCCTCCACGTTTGCTTCCAATTGCTTTCAGGTTTGCTTCGGGTTTTGCTTATGATTTTCCTTCCAGTCTTGCTTCCGGTTTTGCTTCTGGTTTTTCTTCTGGTTTTGCTTCTCTTCCAATTTTGCTTCCAGTTTTGCTTCTGATTTTGCTTCCAAGTTTGTTTTCGGTTTCGCTTCCATTTTTGCTTCTGATTTCACTTCTAGGTTTGCTTATGATTTTGCTTCCAAGTTTGTTTCCAGTTTTGCTTCCATTTTTGCTTCCAGGTTTGCTTCTAGTTTTGCTTCTGGTATTGCTTCCATATTTGCTTTGGGTTTTGCTTCCAGATTTGCTTCCAGTTTTGCATCCAGTTTTGCTTCCAATTTTGCTTCCACTTTTGCTTCCAAGATTGCTTTTGGTTTGCTTCTAGTTTGGCTTCCATTGTTGCTTCATTTTTTGCTTCTAAAAATGCTTCTTGTTTTGCTTCCATTTATTAATTTAATATGTTTTATTTCAATTTAATTAGTTAAATATATTGTGCCTCTTAAATAACTCATATGATTATAGAGTAAGTAATTTAATTATTTAACTCATATGATTAAATAACAATATAATTATTGTACTATGATCATCATCTATAATTAAAACAAGTGAGTCAAATATATGTAATTTAATTGAATTTGACAACATCCATCATGAGCAGTAAATTAAAATCATCATACATAATAAATATTCATCCAAAAATCATCAACCACTTTTAATATATATAAATTAACAAGTCAATACTAATAAGATCGTCATCATATATAACTAAAACAAGTGAAATTCAAATATGCTAGCACTAGTACATTTTGACCCAAATTTTGACAAACGCGGAGGCTGGGTCAGAATTTCGACGTTTCAAATATCGTCAAAATTCTGACAAAATAATACCGACGAACGGTCATCGAAATTCCGACGAACGTTCATCAAAATTTGGGTCAAAATGTTCCAGTGTAGTACATCAAAAACATGTCAAAATGATACATGTCCAACAGTCGACATAAGTGAAAATGATACATGTACAAATGATATAAATAAAATTGATAAATTATGTAACTCAAATTGATACAAGTCAAGATGATATATGTCCAAATGATATAGTGAAAATGATTCATGTTAATATGATACAACTCAACAATATAGTATTATAGGTCGTGAAAATGATACATATGATAGTAACCATGAAAAGAGTCATCATAACGATATATCAACAATGATCCATGATGTAGTCTATATGATCATGAATGTCACCGATTACTATCACCAATTGTCTCATCATCATCATCACCATCATGATCATCGTCGTCATCGTCGTCATCATCATCATTGTCATCAACCTCGGTGTCTTCCATATGTGTGTCATCATCATCCTTTTCCATGTGATTTCTACCGGCAGAACCAATATTTTGTGGATCTATATCATGTTGAGGATCATCTTGATCTTCTGGAAGACTCGTGTTCTGTAAAAAAATAAACATTTAAAATGAAAATTTATTATTTATTTCATGCAATAATTTATTTTTCTGTTATATTTCTAATATTACAACATATGAGATGAAACCATAATCATATTACATCATATCAAAGTGCACATACCATAATAAAATTTCAAAAAAGTTACAACTAATACTGGTGAGTCAGGAGAAACTTCAGCTTTCAAAATAAAGCCACTAGATGGAAGACTTGTGGATCGCCAACATTTGGTGGAAGAGGAAGAAAGATGACTAGAACTCCGATGCCCACCATAATGGATTTTAGTATTCAACCATGAGAGCGTAGAGAGATTTGATATCATGTATCAAAACATACATTTTCTAATTCTTTCCCAAACACAGAGAAGGAGATGATTACTTTGTTTCATTTTCATTTGCATAACCTTATAATGGTGTGGGAATCAAGAAGACCAAGGATGTCTAGTTTTATGTGGAGGTAATGGATGTGGTCCAAACTTTAGGAGGGGAAAGAAGGTCAATGCATGATCTTGATGAAATTGACGAATAACAACAAGAGAGGGACATGAAAAATAAAATCAATACAGAGTTTCAAGGATTTGTTAAGCGAGTAAGAGAGCTATGGGGATGCCTCTCATCTAGAAAATATTTTGAACAAGAGTTTGATATACCATTTAGAGAGCTTGGTTTTCATGGAGTTCCTTTCAAATCCTCTGCTTTTATTGTTCCTACGGTAAACTGTTTGGTAGAGTTGGTGGAATTACCTTTCTTAGTAATCACTATTAGTGAGATTGAGATTGTTAACCTTGAGAGAGTAGGACTTGGGTAAAATGCATTTGATATGGCTATTTTTTTCAAAGACTTCAAGCATAATGTACTCCACATTGATGTCATTCCTCAATCTTCACTTGATGGCATCAAGGAATGGTTGAACTCCATGGATATAAAGTATTATGAAAGCAAAATGAACTTGAACTGGTGGCCAATTTTGAAGACTATTACTGATGATCCAGATAAATTTATTGAAGAAGGTGGTTGGGAATTTTTGAATATGGAAGCTAGTGATTCTAATTCTGATAATTCAAAAGAGTCAGATCAAGGATATGAACCCTCTGATGTAGAAGAGGAATCAAAATTATATTTCATGTAGCCACCATCAAGAGTGTTACAAGCCAACAAGATGGAGGGAATTCTTATATAAGGATCATTTTCAATGTTGTAGGTACCGGCTTTAATGCCAACTACAATGGCAACATCAAAATTCCCTAGCAGTATTTATGTTAAAGAAATTTCCTTTAGATGCAAGGATTCAAAGCACATCAACCATGTGGTACAAATGATTAAATCTAAGAGACGATATGTAGCAATGAAAGAGTCTGAAAAGGTAGAGAGAGCTACACTGGTGACTCAGGAGAAACTTCAGCTTTCAAAAACAAAGCTAATTAGGTTGGCAAACGTGTGGATCAGGCCAGCATTTGGTGGAAGAGGATGAAAGATGACTGGAACTCTGAAGGCCCACCATAATGGATTTCGGTATTCAACCATGAGAGCAGAAGAGAGAGTTGATATCATGTTTCAAAAAATTAAGCATGCATTCTTCCAAGCAATAGAGAACGAGATGATTACTTTGCTTCATTTTCATTTGCATAACCATATCATGGCGTGGGAACCAAGAAGACCAAGGATGTCTAGTTTTATGTGGAGGTAATGGATGTGGTCCAAACTTTAGGAGGGGAGATCTTGATGTCTGCCAAGAGGCATAAATTTAGATGAATTAAGTTCACCTACATGTCTACGAAATTTTACTTCTAATTTTTATGACTATTTTTCCTGACTGTCAGAGTTTACTTACAAATTTGAAATTTCTTTTTGGTCATTTTGATGAGCAAATATTCAGCCAATGTGTAAGCACCTTTTGTTTGTATCACAAGCATTTGTGCATTGCAATAATTCTAATTATCTATGGTCTACGACTATGTCATCTCACTTATTGGATCTTCTATTTCAATGTTTTCTATGGCCTTCTTTGTTTGAGGTAGCACTTGACAATACTACCTCCTTTCCTTAGCTGAGAAGTGGATTTGAATTTGGAAATACTGCACTTTAAAACTAGCTATGGTTTAAGGAGAGCTATTCTACCTTTGTTGTTGACACCCTCAATCTTCAACAAGGACTTAGATGCATGGACTGAAATGAAAGCTTTCAAACTTAGATTTGAATGTGCATAATTTGATTGATTATGGTTTTCACAAGCAATTGTCTTTACATGACTATTTTGGATTGTCAATACGTGTAATAGTGACTGCATCCTTATCAAGTTTGGCTACCCTTATTTAGAATGCCTTGGCCTTTGGACTCAATACAAAGTTGTGCGTTGTTATTCCATATTTGTAACATGTAGGATATTTAAGGGGTACAACATATAGAAATTTAGTACTATCATCCAAGGAAAACTTACAGCTGGTGTATCAAGAACAACAAAAAATGCTTTTATTAGGGTTAATGCTTTCTTCCCCCATGATGTTGATATTTTCCCCAAAACATTTTTTATTATTATTTCAACGCATCTCAGAATTCAATGTATTGATTAACATTTGTTATGCATTTCAACTATTTATGCAAATGATGCATATATGTTAACTCAATCAATGTAGTCACTTCAGTAGTTTGACTTCTATGACAACCAGCCATTAGGCCATTGTGTGCAGTAGCACGTTTGTGTTTTTAGTTAGCTTTTTTGGATAGCTCTACTGGGTGTTGAGGACATTCCATTTATCTTTTGAATGTTAAGAAGTCAGAGTTTCAAGGATTTGTCAAGCAAGTAAGAGAGCTAAGGGAGCAACCTCATCTAAAATATTTTGAACTAGAGTTTGATATACCATTTAGAGAGCTTGGTTTTCATGGACTTCCTTTCAAAGCCTCTACTTTTATTGTTCCTATGATAAA
The DNA here is from genome assembly GCA_007258455.2 of Sequoia sempervirens. Taxonomy (NCBI): domain Eukaryota; kingdom Viridiplantae; phylum Streptophyta; class Pinopsida; order Cupressales; family Cupressaceae; genus Sequoia; species Sequoia sempervirens. The sequence goes on from VDFB02048838.1 coordinate 281,897, forward strand.
CTGTTTGGTAGAGTTGGTGGAATTACCTTTCTTAGAAATCGCTATTAGTGAGATTGAGAATTGTTAACCTTGAGAGAGTAGGACTTGGGAAAAAGGAATTTAATATGGCTATTGTTTTCAAAGACTTCAAGCGGGATGTACTTTGCATGTATGCCATTCCTCAATCTTTGCTTGATGGCATCAAAGAATGGTTGAACTCCATGGATATAAAGTATTATGAAAGCATAATGAACTTGAACTGGTGGCCAATTTTGAAGACTATTACTAATGATCCAAATAAATTTATTGAAGATGGTGGTTGGGAATTTTTGAATATGGAAGCTAGTGATTTTGATTATGATAATTCAGAAGATTTAGATCAAGGATACGAACCCTCTGATGTAGAAGAGGAATCAGAATTAGATGAGGAAGGTTCAGAAGATGAATCTCTTGTGGAGTCAAAGGAGGACAAAGAAGAAGAAGATTCTGAAGAGGAGGAAGGTAAAACATGGGATGAATTAGAAGTCGAAGCCATAAATTCAGATAAGGAAAAAGGAGACGAGTCTAACAGTGAAGAGGAAATGTGGCAACAAAAGGTAAAAGCTACAGGGAAGTCTCGGGCACCTGATATTAGAGATTCAAGAGGAATGTCTTCCAAGAGGAATAAAGTCAGATGAATTGATTTCATCTACATCCTTCTACTATTTATTCATGCACATAAATGGTCATCTTGTAATCATAAGATTTGAGCTCTATTTACTCATCCTACACATCAATAAACAACTCAACACAAGAGATGCAAATTGACATATTAACACAAAAATATCCAACTAAGTTATTGAAACTCAACTATTGATGCCTCGTTCTCCATCCAGATTACAAAGTCGTTCCACTTTTTGTTTTGTAACATATTCTTTTCAAATTGCTTTGGATAGCAGCCATATTTGTCCTCTTGTCAAAACATGGCACATGGACTAGTTAAACTAATTAATATGCAATTATTTACTTTTTCCAAGGAAATAAAAAATATATATCATTTAACATATTAAATATACTTACAAATGTACAGATCAAGGCCTGTAAACCTTTCTGGCCACTGCAATGCGTGGCACGGAGTTTCTCAAGCCTAGCCATGGAGGCCTTGTCCTAAAACATATACTAATTCAATTTAACTATGCACAAATAAAATTTAAATATTGTTAGGCCCATTAAGGGGCTTGGTTGGGTTAATCTGACTAATTCATCTTCAAAGGTGGAAAAATGGGAGAAACCAATGGAAGGATGGTGAAAGGTAAACTTTGATGGGGCATCAAAAGGTAATCCAGGTCCATCAGGGGCTGTTAGCATTGTTCGAGATTGGGATGGGAATGTGTTGGTCATTGGGGCAATGAGACTGAAGGAAGGATCCAATAATGTGGCTGAAGCAACAACAACTTTAATGGCAATTAAGTTATTCAGGAAGTTAGGGGCCACAAGGATTCATGTGGAGGGTGATTCCTTGATAATCATCCAAGCAATAATAAAAGGAGGAATTGATGCTTGGCATTTATAGGGTGTGATTAGGAAAATTATTGAATAATTAGCTCTTTTTGAGGATTATAAGATTAGTCATGTTAGGAGAACAGGGAATATGAAAGCAGATACCCTCTCAAAATGGGCTTTAACGTTTGCAGAGGTGGATGAATTTATAATTGAGGATTTTAGAGGAGATTCTTTGGAGTAGTTTTTGTCTGTTACATTTAATGAAAGGTGGTGTTAGTTAGTAAGTAGAGGAATTTTTTTTGAAATTCTTGAAGGACATGAAGCATTGATGAAGGTTTTTCTTCCGGCGCTAGACGTACGTTCGACATCAATGGTGATGGACGACAATTTTCTATGTAATGAAGTTTTTCCTTGCATTTCCTTCAATGCTTCTTGGTTTGTGGGAGTAAGGAGAGTGTTAGGACGATGGTGTGAAGTAGTCTGGTGGCTAACGTACTAGAGAAGAAAGGAGGCCAACTTCACTATGAAAGTGAGGAGGAAATTGGATCCTTTTGTTGGCAAAGTGACGGTGAAGAGACTGTGCGACTTGTTCATGTACAAGGATGTGAAGGTGGCGCAATCTATGCAAATCATTTTGGGTAATGGCTTTGAAGATTTGAAGCATAGATATCAGACTAATATGGATATATACTCTTTGATCATGGTGTAGGGACTAGACTTAGGAGAGTCGGTGTAGGTTGTAAGGAAAGTGATGAAAGCGTTAGTGCATAGGGATTTCTTAGTGAGCATGGAGAGTATCTTGGAACGGGTTATTCCAGGACAAGGCTTTAATGAGAGCGAATGCATGGAAGGTGTGGACCCAGAAGTAGCAGAGATAAATCACCCTTTCATTAGGTGGCTAGAAGGAAGAACCAAAGTCGTGTGGAGAGAGGGTGCGGAATGGGGGTGGTAATCTTTGAAACTATGTGTCGAATTAATGGAGACTAAGGAGATAATAGCAAGACTCAAAGCCATCACTAGAGAGGAGCTATGTGAGAAGAAGGGTTTGCGTCTGAGAAAGAAGGTGAAGCCGCTTATGGAATTGTGCCCATTGCATTTGGGCAGCACTTATGAAACTTCTGCATAAACTCAATGCTCATTTTTTGCATAGTTTACTGTGTTTAAGCTAGATGTTGATGTATAAGCTTAAGGGGTTAAGCCTTGTTTTTGGTTTCGATACTGTAATAGGCGGTTGTGGTAGGGATTTTTGATCTGTAGGTTTTTATTCTATTTTAACAGACATGATGTGATGGTGCTAGAAGAACTTTTTATTTTAAGCTTTGTATATTTTGATTTATCTTAAATAAAATAAAAATATTATCAATGATAAAAAAAATTAAATATCGTTTAATAAATTTGATATAATCTTATGAGAAAATTCAAATACTTGTGTACTCTCCTCACCAGACTTCCTCCGTGCATCCTTGCTTCGTGCTATAATATTTTGAGCCAAAGCTCAAATGGGTAGGGTAAAAAATTTTGTTGGTTTCTCAAAGGTTTTTCAATTTATAATGATGGTACAATTTAGGCCATGAACCAGTAAACAATCACGAATTCAAATGCAATACAAAGAGTAGTAAACAATCATGAATTCAACCAAGAAAAAAACATTGTAACCTTAAATATGGTGTCGCAAACTAAATCAAATTTCTCATCAAGTGTTGGTAGTGCCCTGCTCTCTTACTTCACACAGCATTTTCCCTTTTTTGTCATCTAATTTCTTCCTTCACGTGAGAAATTTTTAAATTTTTTATTTTGATTCAATAGTCAACGTTAGTTGATGCCAATTTTAGCGCAAACTTTTGGCCATTAATGTAATTAATTTGGGGCACCTAAGGCAGTGCCAAGTGTTCCTAATTGAGTGCCTATCGGACTATTTTCATTGTTGTGTATCATAGGATCCAGAGTGTTGGAAATAATTCCAACTCCTACCTTGCTTTTGTGACCACTGCTGTCCCGTGGCTCCTTCATCAGCTCGATACAGTAGAGCAGTTTTTAGCGCAGTCCCACAAGGTGCTTCATCCTTCTCGGTGGTAGTGTGGTGAAAGCTTCTCTAGCGACACGCGAGTCTTCCTTATGTTCCTAGTAGTGTTGTGATGACTCCTGCAAGTCTTCTACCATTGGAGTGCGGTAGTGCGGTGACCACCATTGTCCCACAGCTCCTTCATCAGCTCGGTGCGGTAGAACAGTTTTTACCGCGGTCTCGCAAGTTGCTTCTTCCTTCTCAACGGTAGTGTGGTGAAAGCTTCTGTGGGAGAATTTTTATTCACAAAGGAGGCCATGGAGAGAGGACGTGGACAGTGTAGAAATACTAAATCGCTGAGAGGAAAGTGGGTGGAAATAGATGAGACAACATTGATTAAGCACTAAATTTATTTTGATATTTTGTTGTGTGAGAAAAAATTACTAATGACCTTTTTCATAAATGTGTTTGATAGCATATCATGCCATTGGAAATTAGGGGGGATTCCTGTCTTATAGTTGACTAAAGGAATGCCATAAGTCGATTGTAAGCATTTACAAGGTATGTGGTTATATGAAATGTTCACGTGTGAGAGACATAGAGATATTATATTCCATTTTAATTTATGACTAAAGGTTCATACTAATTTACTATTCTTATATTAGGTGGGAAATCTCCAAGGAGATCCATGAATCTAAAGTTCCTAAACTTTCAAATGCTTTAGTAATATTATGTTGTACTTGGACAATTAAAAACTTGTTTTATTCTCCTAGCAAGGTTTTTTATTTTCCATTATAATTCTAGACCAAAAAACATTTGTGAGGATTGCCTTTTACACCAATATTAATTTGTATGAAGTTCACGAACTTGTTGTCAAGCATTAAATTCCTTTTGTAGATAGGAAATGTAAAGGCTTCATTTAAGAAAAGATAAGTAGTCTCTTTCTAAGGGTAATCCACATGCAAAAAGTAAAAAGCACATAAAAAAAGTTGTACAGTAGAAAATCATATTCAATCAATTTTTGATAAGGAAAAATAGGTTTTGAAGGGGCCCCAAAACCCTTTACAATGACGCCAAGCTGCAAGAGAAATTAAACCACTAAGCCCAACAGCCCAAAAAACCAAAAAGATGACATAAGATGGAACATTAGCAACCCATCAGCAAACCTGCTAAACCAAAAAAGGAAGCACCGACTACAAAAAATTATCTAAAACATTAGTCGAGGCCATCTTCTCCTTGATGAACTCCTCATGCATACTGATAACATCCTTCAACTTCTCAACAACAACAACAACAACCTTCTTTTTCATCTTGCTCCTCATCCTAAGGCATAGACTTGCCTGCATGTCCTTCTCCAGCACAAGATTAGAAGCTTTTGCTTTCTCCATCGGGTAAGAGCCACTAATATCTTCAATCCTTTCCTCCATATTACCCAACTCAAGTTGTTTTCCAGTCCAATTCAACGCTTTCTCATTCATAATAGAAAGACCCATAGCAGTGGTCTTCAAAGAGTTATTGTTGATATTGACCACCATTTTCAAGTCATCTGACATCTTTCTCATTTTATCCTTCAGACTTGCCACTCTATCCTCTAACATTTTATTAACAATAACTTCCAAAGAGGAAATTATTTCCTCATGAGAAACCCCCAAACGATCAACATCAGCCAGTAGCTTATCAAGCTTAATATGCATTGATTTCACTTTGCCTTTTATTTCCCACTCCTTTTGGTTACCTCTTAGCATAGCAACACAAACATCCCGCCAATTTTTCATTTGAAGATTGAGCTCCTTAACCTTAGAAAATAACCACTCAACTAGGGAAAGCAAGTTTCTCATCCTATCTTTGGCCATTCTACAAAACATATTCATGTCAATTTCATCCTAGTTAACCAGAGGCTGACCCTTCTACTCCAAGTCAACAAGGGCATTATAACAATCCTTATTTTGTTCATCCTCTTCTTCGACTGTGGAATCCTTGACCTCCACAACATGCTCCTTTATCCTCTCCTTATTTGGAAAATTCTCCAAATCAGCTAACGCCTCTAGACGTTCCTTCTTCACTTCCTTCTCCACAGTAGAAAAATCCTGAGAACAATTAACCGCATCAATCCCCTGCATATCAACAGGGCCAGTCTCATTAGGCTTCACCTCCATCTTAGAGTTACCCATATCAACAGGGTCACTCAACTGACCAACCAAATTAATCGATACCTTAATCCCTTGCACATGGGAGCTCTCTAGTAGACCATCCTTACTAGGAACAAGGTTCACCAACAAAGCATTCTAAACACAATCAAAATTTGAAGGATCCACATCACCCACAAGATGACAACCCTTCAAACCCTTATCACCCACATGATGATAACCCTTCAAACCCTCTTTTCTAGAAGACAACCCGAGATTCATATTCGAACCAGGGGCAACCACCTCAGCGCCTATCTCAATTTTCCTTTTGGCTGAAGCTTTAACTTTCTTCATGCCTTTGGTTTTCCCCTTCAAAGATTTTCTAATAGAATTAGCCATAGTCTCCCGCAACTCCACATCAATAATGTGCATAAATCATATGGGATGCATCCCAAACAAGTGAGTTTTCTTTACTATTTATACAACAGAAAAGATACTTTCAATCCTACAGAATAGGTGTGAGTGTTGACAACAATCACCATGCAAAACCACTCACTCTACACAACTAAAAGGTGGCACACAAAGAAGATCATACTCAGCCAAACAATAATACAAATCAATCTCCTTGGTGACAACAATGAAAGAATATTTTAAAATAGCACATGATAAAGTGTAATTCGAATTACCCACATAATGAACATCTATAGTGAATAGGATTCATAAGGTGGCACCAAGATAAATAGCTCTTTCAACAGTTGGTAGGTTAACTATATATTTGAATCAGTCAATATCAAATATGTGACACATAGATCAAATCGACTTAGTCTCATATGAGTCGACTCTTTTCATTTATCAGATTGAACAAGTCATCGACTTGTTGTACATGCTCTTTATTTGTTGTTTGATATTTACCAATGACAAGGCATTTAAAGAGTTTACTAAGTCAAAGTTATTCCCAAATAAGGTGTCAACTAAGTCTCCTCCACCTATCGACTTAATGCTACGAGCTATTTTGAAGTATACTTATTCCTTTATGCATGGAAACATGAGTAAAACTTGGCCTCTCAAAGGATAGTTATAAGTAACATATAATCAGTCTTTAATTAAGTTAAATAATCAGACTCTATCATTGTTAATGATAGTCGATTCCCAGCAAGTGATAATATATTAAATATATATTAATATATGCATATAACTACATATCCATATATATGTATATCAACATATATACATATTCATGTATATGTATATATTTATATATGTGTCATATACCAACTATGTATGTATACATTTGATATACAACAAGTATAAGAAAGATAGTAAATTCACATAGTAATAACAATATGTTGATTGTATATATATGTGTGTGTATGTGTTCACGTGTGTATGTATAAGTATATGCCTCTATGTACATGTATACTTATGTATACATATATCAATACATTCTCATGGACATGTTCATTTTCCATCATACACATGTATCAATATGTATATATACATATGGATATATGTATATACTATACATATATATATACACATTCGATTCACACAATAGCCATACACAAATACTATTGTATTGATAAGCACCAATGTGTGGTACGTAGATATACATATACATGTCATTAGATCCAATTGAAATGCATGTGTATATATACACATACTCTGTGTACGTCCTACTCATCAATACAAATGTAGTAATACAAGAAAGAACTCATAAGCTCAAACAAATAAACATCACCCAATAATGCACTCAATAGTAAACAAGACTTTACTAAAGCAAACACATCAACTAAGGATGACTTACCAACTTCCCACATAACGACTCAACTCAATTATTCTACTCTAGTGTAAGCTCAGATAGTTTACGTTACTGGTTACCCAACCAAGTTCTTCTATTGAGTAATACTTCCCCTCTTCCTACAGGAATTGAACATATACCTACAACCACTAACACATGCCCACAAGCTATTCACAAAATGTGAAGTATACGTAATAGATCTCCAAAGTTAGAATATCAATTCAATAACCATCCATTTCACGTATATGCAGTATTTTTCATAACATCAAATGAGATAACATCATTCATAATGTATTGATAACAAAGTGCAGGAACAATTTGTTCATATCCAAAATTCACATTACATTCATATTTACCCTTGTAAGATTTGGCTATGGAGATAGCCACCCAAGATCTAAAGGTCTATGGAAAGCACAAAATACTGAAAAGATCAATATGACAAGAATAAACAGTGTTCCTATCAATGAATGCAAAAAGAGTCAATGTAGATGTGTATATACAATGTGAGAGAGCACCTTGGTTATATAGCCAAGGCGAGATGCAAGATGTCATAAGATTATGACAAGTGTCTTAATCATATGACATGAGACAACTTGACACGCCTACCTAGGTCACATGTGTTAGTTTTCAAAGGATAAGATTACAACTAATGACAACTAACACCTTCTAGAAAGAATCTTAGGACCTAGGTAAACTTAACATGTGAATATGTCCACTAAGTCTCTAGTAAGTGAATTAACTAGGTACAAGACATTTATTCACACCAACACCCCCCCTTAAGTGCAACTTAGGGAGAATATTATTATGCAAATGACACCAAGATGCAAAGATGGGTCCCGACTATGAGGCCATGTTAGGTACCCATGTACACATGCAATTCACTCTCTCCCAAATGGAGAAAAGGAGAAAACCCACTACGACAAAAATACTCCCCAAAAGAGAAACAAAACAAGAAACATGCTCTATGAAGGACAAAACCTTGAGTGAGGAAAAATTACCCGTAAGAGATAATGTAGATAGTCCATGCAACCCCCCCCTCAATGGTGAGTCATTGCTCAAATGTCACAGTGTCAAGAGTCCCCCAACTGAAGAAGGAGACAAAGTAGAACAATGTGAAGGCTGATGTAGAGTGGACCAAGAATGATGATGAGTCCTCCAAATTTTGTTACAAAAGAATTCCAAACTGTGACAAGCATAGATAGAAAGAATCAAGTACCACTACAGAAGATGCCACATAACTAGTGACTGAGTTGAAACTGTCAACTCAAGAGTAACTACAAAATCTGTTGATGAAGAACTATAGATGAATCCACACTGCGACAGGAATAAGGTTAGAACCAAGGAGACAACTATACAAGTGTCAATTAGACACTCTCTTGATAGATTGGTATAACCCTATCTCAACTAGAGATAGGTACGAAGTCTCTAGAAGTAGAACCAAACTGTTGAAGATAGGTAGAGTGCTACAAAATATGTCTGTCTATATGGTGTTTATTCTATCTCACCGAAATGCATGGTTAACCAACCGCTGCATTCGTTGAGTATATAAAAAATAACACTGGATACATAGATCAATCCAAAGAAGCATAAAATATGATAGAGTACACTAAAATAGTAAGATTGTGGCACTTTATTTTAATGCATTTATAACACTAAAAAGAGGAGAACCATGATCCAAATCAAGAAAATGTGCATGAGTAACTCTGAAGTGCTCAAAATGACCTTTCCAACGCCATGAGAATCACGAAAATTGGAGGAACGGTGCAAAAGTTATGAGCTCAGGAGTACAAAATGGACACCTGACTTCGACGAGCAATAAATGCAACCAAAAAGAAAAATTCAAAAAGAAACATCTATACCACTAGAAATTTGAGATTTCCACCTTTCCGACGATATTTCGTTTGCAAAATTTCTCCATCTGGAGCAAAAGTTATGCAAAAACAAAAAAAGGCCTAAAAAAGGACCTTTCAACACTAACTGAGTGCAAACATAATAATAAATAGGGTCAAAATTTCAGCCCCTGGTCGCGCCATATGACCACCTTATTGAAAATGGTTTTAAAACCAAAATCACCACCACCATTGGTGGTGGGTGGGCAAAGTGGGTGATGCAATGCTAGAGGAAGAAAATCACTCTCATCATCTCAACTTAACGAAACTCAAAATATCCTTTGTTAGTTTTCTCATTACATGTTCACCTTTTCTTTCACAAACACTTAACTCAAGCCATCAAGATTGAAATCAGGGCCCCAACAAAGTTTCACAAATTCTTCTACACATCGAAACTATATCTCAATTAGAATAAACAATTACCAAAGACTGCCCATTCATATTTCAACACTTCTTTATGACTGTCCTAAACTTCACAATTCAACTCAACCATTCAAATTCAAGGAAATGTTTACAATAATCCTTGTTTAAATCATCCAACTGAAAACACGACCCACAAATCACTTATTTATTGCACATAAAACCTTGAAACAACATTAAATAGATTTCCCCAAACCCTTCTCCAACATAAGCAACTCAAATTTGAAAACTCTCAAATCAACAATTGGGACTTTTACGCCAACTAACCAAGCAACATCAAATCCCAAAGCCCTTTACATCTTTCTATCATTGCAAACACATGTAAATAGGTTTGTACAACATGATTTGATCATCCTCCAATTTGTATTCATGATTCTTCATCAAACTTGTATTCAAAACCACCAAATTTTGACTCCACAATATGACTGTCATAACAGGACAATGAATATACAAAAATCTCAAAATTAATAATTCACCAACCCAATTCAAGTAATAGTCTCTTATACACCCTAACACCCCTTTAAATTCAACACAACTCGTGAAGGATTGAAGAACACAAACAAAGCTCATAAAATTACACTGTATATAGTCTATTACCAATCCTTTTCATATTTTACAATCCTAAGCTTATTGAATCTACTATCTCCCAACATGAATTCACTGATCCAAGGCTTCAAAAATTCCTTATTTGACCTGTGCACGCTTATTAAACATTCAAAGTTCCATTTCCAAAGGTGTTTTTACCAACCCCAATTGCTAACCTCGTTCTTTGCCCATAAAACCTTGTTTTCAGACATAGGGCTTTATAATATTTACTCAAACACTCACCTTCTTGTGTTGTGGCTTAGGAATCTTATAGAATACATGAAAATATTTCATTTCACCAATTTTGAGAAATTTCTAATGGCTAAAAATAGAGAAATGAATTTTTATGACTTCATTGTTACCCTAGGACAAGGTATTGGCAATTTTCTAAGAATTCACTATAACTAACAAAAATCAACACCAAATTGCATGAGGAAAAAATTAGGTGGAAGGTGATTGATAAAACTATTACTTACAATCATTCACCCAAGCTTCCAGGCCCATACAGATCCGTACAAGGCCTCAAAACAATGAATTTTTGTAAAAAGATGTAAGAAAATAGTGCTTTGCTTTATTCATTTGAAATCAAAACCTCAATCACCCACGAGTTCCCAAATGGTTATAAATCCTTTTTAAAGTAATTTCAAACATGAATCTTAATTTTCTACCTTCCACCAAATTAGAACTAAATGTCTCTTCATCTTCCTAATGTTGTTTTGGCAACTTTACAAATTTGCATCTTTTTATGACAACTTTTCATATTTTTTTACAAAATTGATTCAAGACTTGACTTTGACACCTCCTAATGACCAACATAACCTTATTACAAGGTGAATACACCCAATTTGATCAATTTTCAAGAATTTGCATGATGGAAACATGATGTAGCCAAGATGCTCCTGCATCATTCTCCCGGCCAAAAGAATTTCAAGTCCACTTGAAAGTTGAAGTTGTCCACAAAACTGCATCCCTTGTATGCTTTGTCATTGATTCATCTTGAAATAGCTCCTAAACACCTTCATCTTCACCTTAGGCTTGAACTTGTCCATGCAAATCAATTTCCTATCTTGCTTTCCAACTGAAATCAGATTATTATGCTTTGGTGCATCTCAGCATCTTGTTTCTCCCTTTGTCCTTTGACCTTCAAATTGTTCCCTATCCACAGAATTAGTACAATAAAAAAATGATACATTAACTTGATTACAATACCTCCATATGTCTTCAACTCTTTGCAAATCTCCAAAAGCAATTCATCTTTGATCATTTCTTCTTCCAAACTTGTCACCAACTCCATATCTTCATCCTCTGAAATCAAGTTCTTCATGGTTGCAACATCTTTGTCTTCGTCATTCATGAATCCTTCTTCTTCATCTTCAAACACTTCTTCTTCTTTCTTTTTCATCTTCATTTTTCTGTTTGCTTGTCTTTTCCTCCTTCTAACAATCTTCTCTATGGTCCATGTAACTCTCTTTTTCACTATCAAGTGCCAACTTGTGGCTTGTCTGATCCATTGTTCCATTTTCACCATGGACTCTTAGAACTCTTCTTCCAATATTTTCACCTCTTGCTTTATTTCTGCTAACTCTCTGTCAAACTTTTCTTGCCTCTTTCTCCTCTTTCTTTCTTCCTCTACCTGCAAATGCCTCTTCAAATTATCCATCTTCACAAGCAATTCTCTCCTTTCTTCACTTTCTCTTGACTCTCTCTACCTTCTCTTGGCAGCAACTAGGTTCTTCTTAACCTGCACAACACCACAACACAAAACCACAAAACCACAAACCAATTCTCTACCCAACACCTTCTATGCTTTGATACCACTTTGATGCAATGCTAGAGGAAGAAAATCACTCTCACCATCTCAACTTAACAAAACTCAAAATATCCTTTGTTAGTTTTATCATTACATGTTCACCTTTTCTTTCACAAACACTTAACTCAAGCCACCAAGATTGAAATTAGGGGCCAAATTTTTTTTCACAAAGCCTTCTACCCATCAAAACTCTATCTCAATCAGAATAAACAATTACCAAAGGCTACCCATTCACATTTCAACACTTCTTTATGACGGTCCTAAACTTCACAATTCAACTCAACCATTCAAATTCAAGGAAATGTTTACAATGCTCCTTGTTAAAAGCATCCAACTAAAAACAAGACCCAAAAATCACTTATTGATTCCACATAAAACCTTGAAACAACATTAAATAGACTAGCCCAAACCCTTCTCCAGAATAAGCAACTCAAATTTGAAAACTCTCAAATCAGCAATTGGCCTTTTAGGCCAACTAACCAAGAAACATCAAATCCCCAAGCCCTTTCCATCTTTATATCATTGCAAAAACATGTAAATAGGTTTGTACAACATGATTTGATCATCCTCCAATCTATATTCATGATTCTTCATCAAACTTGTATTCAAAACCACCAAATTCTGACTCTACAATATGACTGTCATAACAGGACGGTGAATATACAAAGATCTTAGACTTAATAATTCACCAACCCAATTCAAGGAATGGACTCTTATACAACCTAACACCCCTTTAAATTCAACACAACTCATGAAGGATTGAAGAACACGAACAAAGCTCATAAAATCACACTGTATACAGTTTGTTACTAGTCCTTTTCATATTTTATAGTCCTAGGATTATTGAATCTACTATCTCCCAACATGAATTCACTGATCCAAGGCTTCAAACATTCCTTATTTTACCTGTACATGCTTATTAAACATTCAAAGTTCCATTTCCAAAGGTGTTTTTACCAACCCCAATTGCTAACCTCATTCTTTGCCCATAAAACCCTGTTTTCAGACATAGGGCTTTATAATATTGACTCAAACCCCAACCTTCTTGTGTTGTGGCTTAGGAATATTATATAATACATGAAAATATTTCTATTCACCAATTTTGAGAAATTTCTAATGGCTAAAAATAGAGAAATGAATTTTTATGAATTTGTTATTACCCTAGGACAGGGTATTGGCAATTTTTTGAGAATTCACTATAACTAACAAAAATCAACACCAAATTGCATGAGACAAAAATTAGGTGGAAGGTGATTGATCAAAATATTACTTTCAATCATTCACCCAAGCTTCCATGCCCATACAGAGTTGTACAAGGCCTCAAAACAATGAATTTCTATAAAAAGATGTAAGAAAATAGTGCTTTGCTTTATTCAAAGTCAAAACCTTAATCATCCACATGTTCCCAAATGGTTACAAAGAATTTTTAAAGTAATTTAAAACATGACTCTTAAGTTTCTTACTACCTTTCACCGAATTAGAACTAAATGTCTCTTCATCTTCCTAATGTTGTTTTGGCAACTTTACAAATTTGCATCTTTGTATGACAACTTTTCATATTCTTTTACAAAATTGATTCAAGATTTGACTTTGAAACCTCCTAATGACCAACATAAACTTATTACAAGGTAAAGACACCCAATTTGATCAATTTTCAAGAATTTGCATGGTGGAAACATAATGTAGCCAAGATGCTCCTACATTAGTGGGGGTGGGGCCCCGATGGTTGTGCCGCCCACGAGTCACCCACCCCAATTAGGTGGGCTACACCTATCAATGATATTTTTTTCTCTTGTGGATCTCCTTAAAGGAGTTTCTTCTTGTTCCTCAATATGCTCATTTTGAGCCTCTATTTTAGAAGAACTCTCTGAACTCTCTTCTTGCATTTCATCCACTTGTTCTTCAACATGTGCATCTTGTTGCTTCTCAATATTTATCTCAAAATGCACTGTTCGAGAAATATCCTTTTCCTTTGGTTTTTATTCTCCTGAATAAGCTCTAAATTCCCTAAAAATAACATCTCTAGATAAAGAAACTTTTCTTGTTAGTGGATTCCAAAGCTTGTATCCTTTTACATTTCACCATAACCTATGAATATGCATTTATGTGCTTTAGGATCCAATTTAGATCGCTTTTCTTGAGGAACATGAACAAAATCCTCACAACCAAAGATACTTAAATGTGAAACACTAGGTTTCTTACCTAACCACATCACATAAGGAGTTTTATCTTCAATAGATGAACTAGGGGACCTGTTGATTAAATAACAAGAAGTACATACCACTTCATCCTATAAGGACCGTTCAAGCTTAGCACTAATGATGAACCCAATTCTTATAGGGAAGCTTTGTCCTCAGATGAGAACAAGCTTTGGTCACAAGCTATGCATGAGGAAATGGAATCCTTGGATACTTGTGACACATCGGATCTTGAGAGTTTTCCCAAAGATAGAAAGGCCATTGGTTGTAAATGGATCTTTAAAAAGATTGGTGCAGACGGTAATCTTGAAAGGTACAAGGCTAGATTAGTAGCCAAGGGCTACTCCTAGAGAGAGGGAGTTGACTTTAATGAAATCTTCTCTCCTGTTGCTAAATTAACTTCTATTATATTATTTGTATCCATTGTTGTTGCTTATGATTTTGAAATTGAGCAAATGGATGTGAAAACTGCTTTTTTGCATGGGAATCTTAATGAGGAGATTTATATGAAGCAACCTGAAGGTTTTGTTGTAAAAGGAAAAGAAGAATTGGTTTGCAGGTTAAAGAGATATTTATATGGATTGAAATAGTCACCCAGAATGTGGTACCAGAAGTTTCATGCTTTCGCATTAAAAATTGGTTATGTTAGGAGTGAGGAAGATCATTGTGTTTACATAAAAATTATTGATGATCAGCTTTTAATTATTATCTTGTATGTTGATGACATGTTGTTTATTGGTAATAGCAAGGTAATGATTAGAGAATTGAAAGCACAACTCTCGAACACATTTGAGATGAAAGATCTAGGGGCTGCAAAATATATCCTCAGTATGGAGATCAATAGAGATAGAGGTAATAGAAAGCTTTGCTTAAGTCAAAGCAATTATGTTGATACTATTTTGAAAAGGTTTAATATGCAAGATAGTAAACCAGTTAATATTCCTTTACCAGTTGGCACGAAGCTAAGTTTAGATATGAGTCCTAAATCTGATTTTGATTTTGAGGAAATGTCTAAAATTTTGTATGCCAATGCAATTGGTAGTTTAATGTATGCAATGGTCTGTACGAGACCAAATATAACACAAGTACTGGGAGTTCTTGGTAGGTTTATGTCTAACCCTAGTAAAGAACATTGGACTTATGTTAAGAGGGTGTTTAGATATTTACGAGGGATTTCAGATTACTATTTAGTTTATCATGGTTCTAATAATATTGATATTATGAATAGATCATTGGACATACAGGGGTTTGTTGATTCAAATTGGGCAGGAGATCTAGACAGTCAGAGGTCGACAAGTGGTTACGTGTACACTTTGTTTGGAGCTGCAGTTAGTTGGATGAGTAAGAGGCAGCCCACGGTTGCTTTTTCCACCACAAAAGCAGAGTACATGGCTGCCACAAATGCCTCTAAAGAGGCAGTTTGGTCATAGAGACTTGGGTCAGGTATTGGTTTTAATTGCAAGCAAGTTAGGCTTGAATGTGATAGTCAGAGTGCTATTTGTTTAGCCAAAAATCTTATGTATCATGCTCGTACTAAACATTTAGATGTTCAGTATCACTTTGTGAGAGAAATGGTTGAGAGTTGGAAAGTATTAATTGAAAAATTTGACACTTTGATTAATGTTGCAGATTATCTTACGAAGTCAGTTCCTAGAAATAAGTTCTCATGGTGCAGGAAGGCCATTGGCCTTGAGTCATGTACTTGATTTAAATTTATTATTCCTTGTTTAGAATAATTGAAATGTATAATGTCAAGTGGGAGAATGTTGGAAATAGGATTCCATTTAATTGCAAATCCTAAACATTAATTATTTCATGTATCTCCTAGATTCTTGGAATGTGTTCAACAACACTAAGAATAGGATGAGATTAATATTTGATGAAATAATCATGATTATTGAAATTTGTAATTAATTCTAAATGTAAGGAGCATGTGAGGGTGTCCATAGTGAGTTCCTAAATAATAGGGGCACATGGGGCACCCACATGGTAAGGTGACACTCACCTTGTGTTCAGTTAACTATACAGAGTAACAGTTAACACTTCTGAATGCATGCAAAGATCCTAGGAGTTAGGGTTTGATGTTTGCATGCATGAAGTTCAGTTCAGTTCAGTTCAAATCAGTTCAATTCAATTCAATTCAGTTTAGTTCAGTTTAGTTTAGTTTAGTTCAGTTATGGTTCAATTGTCTTCAGTTAGTTTCAATTGTATGTTAGTTAACTTCAGTTAACTTGGAATGCATGGCTAATAACTTGAGTTGTATGAAAGATAATAGAGACTACCTCCAGTTAACAGGGGATGACCATTCTTGCATGAATGGTGTTGAGTAAATGTTTCAGTTAACAAGAAATCACTTGGACCCAACTTGGGCGCCCAAGATACTTTCTTGGATTTACCTCTTTTGCATGTTGAGATATTTTTGAAGGCTCAATTAAGTAGGATTACTTATGGGTGCCAACTTTTAGGAAGAGCTTTGGAATTATCACCGAAGTGAAGGATGAGTTGTAGCTTCAGTTTGGGATGCCCAAATGGATGAAGCACATGTTTTAGCATTGTTCTTCATAGGATAACCCTATTTACATGAGATATGGCATACCTTTTAGGGATAGGGCTTGTGCATTGTAATTGTAACTCATGTTGAGTTTACAAAGCTGAGAAAAGCCTATTTATCTCAAGCAAGTTGAATAGAGTTATGAGAGTTTTTATTGCAGGTTGTGAAGAAGATTGGTAAAGACAAAAGAAGCATTCTCAAGAAAGAATTGAAGCTATTGTAATTCAGAGATTAAATAATAGAATAATGCTTGGTGGATTTTTTTCCCGAAAGGGTTTCTCCACAGTACATCTTGTGTAATCTTTCTAATATCCTTTCTAGTTCTTCTATCAACTTTTTTCTACATTCTACAACGGTAAAATGGATTAATCAAGATAATCACCCACAAATAATATATGTAACAAAGAAAAAGCTTACTTAGATCAGCAATATTAAAGTTTTACAGAGTATTAAGCTAAGAAAACACCTCATTTTTCAACAAATTCACTGTAGATTCAAAACTTTGGTCGGTCGATTATAGTCATCCCAAACAATGGTTTTCAAAAAAATTATAGTATAAATATCGATTAAAAGCCTTTTACCAGTGAATAGACTACAACAAATCCTAGTCACTGAAAATGATTGGGCATCTTCGTACCTAGGGTAGAGATGTGACTGGTTAAATGGGCATGTTGATGAACTAGCTAGGATGTATGATGGCCACAGGGAAAGGACTATTGACCAATGGTGCTGGAGATTGCTATATGTCGACCAAAATAGTCGAATAATACTAAAGCCTCAACAAACTTTATTCCATGCGATGATGAGGAATGTTGACCTCCAAATGTAATATGCAAGTTATATGTGACCTCAAGACTAGCGGATTGACCGTCGATGGTGGAAAAAGAGTCGTTGATAAATGATGAAGCTGATGCAAAACAATTAATCAAAACTAGATGCAAGAAGAATGCTCATCGATGATACAAGCCGATACCTTGTCAACCAATGCAAATGAAAAAAACACCCGACTGAATCAAATAAAAAGAGTTGAATAATGTTTTTGATGACGAGGAGTACAAGTAGCAGTGAATGGGTCAGCCAAGAAAATATGCTCAGAGCTAACAGGTGAAGGACGTGGACTATGCAGAGAGCCTGCAAACAATTAAAGGGTTGGCATTCAATACAAAAGACCCACTGATTCAATAAAATTCCAATGATTGGATGTTTCCAATGTAGGAGGACAGACCAGCAAGAGAAGAACCAACCAAATCCCCAAGGAATGTGGACAGTACGCCATAGGATAGTGTATAGTGAGATGAACACAGGCTGGCGAGATGAGCCACAAAACACTGATGGAAATCAAACACTAATTTGGTTGTTGATGAAAGTTTGGAGAGCCCGCATAGACCAAGAAAACAGTGATTGGATGATGTTGATGTCGATGAAGAACACTGGTCATTCGACATAGAGAATGTACACTGATTAAAGACTGAGACAAGTACGCTGACTGGATCCATAGAGAATTATGATGACGAAACTGAAAATACAAAGAATATTCAAGTTGTGATGCATACAAAGTGCAGAAAATTGAACCAATCAAAATTAAATGCTAGATGCAGACATACAATGATGTAGATAGAGAATATTCACCCAAAATTTGCTCCAAATTTTGGATATAAGTCGCAAAAAATATTTTTTGCAAAAATAAAAAAATTGTACCAATTTGGGAGTTCCATATGTCCTCTAGACAAAAAAAAAATTTCCTCAGCTTGCAACTGAAAGTGTCTAAAATCTACAAATTGGTAGTCGATCTTTAGGTTTTTGGGCCTCCTGAACGCAATGGAAGGGTTTTTTTTTACCCAAACTGCTCTGAAAATATGGCTAGCTTCTGAATCTGGGAACCAACACTCAACTTCAAACCCTTGTAAATTTGGCCTCCAATGTCCAACTAGGACGAAAGAAAAGGAAAATATGACTTTCTCAAACACTCTAGATGCAATAGTGAGCTCAGATCTAATGCAACAAGCTCTGAAAATGCACCTACAATATAAAGCCAAAAATGGAACCCCCCTAGAATCTGGTATTTCTATCACACAAATACAAGATTGCACTCAAGATCTCCCAAAGACTAACCAAAGGAACTCAACAAGCTCTGATACCATGTAATATTTGGCTATGGAGATAGCCACCCAAGATCTAAAGACCTATGGAAAGCACAAAATACTTAGAAGATCAATATGACAAGAATAAATTGTATTCTTATCAATGAATGCAAAAAGAGTCAATGTAGATGTGTATATCCAATGTGAGAGAGCACCTTGGTTATATAGCCAAGGTGAGATGCAAGATGTCATAGGATTATGACAAGTGTCTTAATCATATGACATGAGACAACTTGACACAACCACCTAGGTCAAATGTGTTAGTTGTCAAAGGATAAGATTACAACTAATGACAACTAACACCTTCTAGAAAGAATCTTAGGAACTAAGTAAACTTAACATGTGAATATGTCCACTAAGTCCCTAGTAAGTGAATTAACTAGGTACAATACATTTATTCACACCAACAACCCTACATAGTAATAGTAAATAGTAATTACACAATTGGGGTGTAACACCATAATAGTGTGTCTCACCTTTTCACCAAAGTGGGACATTGAAATCATTTTCAATCATATTTTTATTTTATATCACCCATAGCATCTAAACTATTAAGAATTTGAAGATGATGTGAACTAATGCATTTTAGATTTTTTTTGTAGAATGTAAATGTATTTTTGTGTTTTTAAATTACAAGATGATTTGTGAAATTTTTTTACGTAAGCTTTAATAATAACATTTTAAAAAGGTGACATTTATTCCATATCACATCATTTTCTTACAAAAAAGTATAAAATTATAAATTCTTAAACATAGATTGGTAATACCAATATCTATTGCGTATACATTTTTTGCATAAATTTCGGTTGCAAGTTTATTTTTATAAATTCTTGAAGATTAAATATAATTTATATATAGGTTTATTCCATATCAAATAACTTTTTTTTGTATATATTCAAATTAACTTTTTTATTTGTTGAAATGAGGACATATTTATACCTAGTGTATAGATATTTTTTATAAATTTGTTTCTCTATTTCTATTTTTTTGCATGGGTAAAAGAAAGACTAGTGTTCAATGAAAAACCTATGTTCACAATAAATAAAAAATAAATATATAAAAATACACTTTTTGGAAATTTTATATTAATAAGGGCTACATACTTACAAAATTGAATTTATAAATGACTTCATACCCTCACTCTATTCACTATGATCACCAATATCCTCTAAAGCTTCATGTGTTGAGGTGAGAAATCTTCCCAGAGTGTCTCACCACCTCTGTATACAATAGTTGTGACTCTTTGGATCAACAACTCCTACACATTGTTATTAAAGCATTTTTGTATTGATAACTAAATCCTAATTACCATAATTTTGAAGAGAAAATTCTAAGTATAAAAGTTTGAAATAACACAAGAGAATCTTGAATGTAGCACCATCCCCGACAACGACACAAAAAATGTAAGGTCTCACTAATGTCCAATCAACTTGGTGTTAGACACATAATTCATAGGAAGGGTTCCTAACTGAACAGTCCACTAAACCCTTACAAAGACTCCATTAAATTATCAACCAAAGCTTCATAAGCTTTTGATGATGTTGGCACTGTATGTGCATTCATAGACTCTACATGGCCTATATCATCAAGTATAGGTGGTTTACACATGTGCAGGAAAATAATAAAGAATGGAAAGGAAAATAAAGCATAAACTATAAAATAGAGGAAATAACTTAATCTACTACTAATGTTGTGGGTACCTTCAACTTAACACTGTAATTGTTAACTGCTAAACCCAAACTCTGCAATTTCACTAGCACTTCTAATTCTTACTTCTAACTACTTGAGTCACTCTGGAGGATGACTCAGTGATGCATTACAAAACTTAAATCATGAGACTAAGTATCATTCATATATGCATGTAGTGAAGAATCTATTGAAATGAATGTAATAATGTAAACATTTAAATTAACAACAAAAATGAAGGTGGGTGAATAGTACCTTGAGTGGCCCTTGCTCAAGTTGTTGTACCCACAAGAGAAACCAAATATGTGCTACTTGATTCAACTAATCATAACAATAAACTAGAACATCTTCATTGCATATAACTAAACTCTACAATCCGATAAGAATCTTCACAAGTTTCCCATTCATGAACACATAACAAAAATCTAACAAAGATATTTTCTATGTTCAACAAAACTATAACGATCAAAACATATCTTCCAACTAGATCTACTTCTCAACCACCAATCCAGCTATATAGGTTTGGGAGGAGGTTTATTTGCATAAGGACTGAAATAGAAATTAAATGAAGATGTCCTCTCTCCTTCAAAATAGAGAGAGACAAAGTCTTTGCAACTGAAACTATAACTAAAAATGATAGAAGAAGACAATAGGTTTGTAATTATGCTTTAACGACATGATAGAGACATGCTCTATGTAAACAATCATTCCATTTTTTTTATTACTGCAAAATTATTCTTTCATCCATCATCTTTTTGAATGCTCTGATGACTCATAACTGACCACTCCAATGATTTTCTCCATCATTTCTACAACTGTCACATTTCTAGTGTCCTTGGAATCTCCCCTACAATCGACCTGGAATCCTTTGGTTGTGGGTTGAGTTCTTCAGTTGTTACAGGTTGCAATGCTTTTGGCTGCAAGGAGTTAGTTTCATCTAAAGCATACATACCATTAACAAACATAGATTAAACATAGATTCATACTGAATTTCATACACATTCACACATTCATTCATGCAAACATCATCATGTCATAATCGTATTTCCACTTATCAAAGTCTGGTTTGGATGGCATAAAAGGTATATAAGTTTAGGAATGTATATGAAATAAGCATCTTAAATTGTTTAAAAGATATGAACTAAACAAGAGAAAACTAGCTATTAATCAGGCTCATCAAGCCTAGTGAAAGGTAAGGATTTATAGTTAATCTATAATCACACTATGAATGCAAGACCAAAATTTTAGTTGGGTGCACTTTTAGGATCTTTAGAGGACTTGAAAATAAAGTTTAAATATTAGAATTAAGTTCAATTAGTTCTAGTTTAATTGAAAAAAAATTAATGATTAAGTAATCATTTTCTAAGTGGTTACATGCATCTTACATGATCTTACAATATATCAAGATAAAAATCCAATTTTTAATTTAACAATGTTTTTTGAGTTGTTTTTATATGATATTTCTAGCTACCTAAATCTAGAGGACTTGATGGCATTCCTTCCATAAGTGAGATGTATTGCAAAAAGGGAAATGACCTATTTTAAAGATATAAAATACCCAAATAAAGTCACTAAGAGGACCCCTAAGGAATAGGAAGTAAGTTTAATCCCCATCATTCAATTGGTTTTCATCAAAATTGTCTTGTGGCTCTATAAATTATGTGTAGCCTTGATCCTAAAAAGATGAAAAATTTAAATTTTAAAGACAAAATAAAAATGCATATATGCAAAATTCAAAAGAGCTAGACAACATAATATAGGAACATGAAGACTACATACATGTAAGGACTATGTTTTACATTCACGCATATAAGAACTAGAATCTACATCTATCAATCACAAAACCATTGAATAAATAAATATTTAACATCAAACACATGTGTTGCATATACTTAAATAGTAATCTAGATGTGCAATAAAAATATTTTCTACTATGGAAAACTTAGAGTTTAGGGTTGAAGGGTTGAATCTAGAAGGGAGGTTGTAAGAATGTTTCATATTCTCATATTACATGTTTTCTATCTATATTTTTTTACTTGATCAAATACTTGGTAATATCCCATTTTGACAATCTATTATTTTTTTGTATAAAGGATTACCCCAAGATATAGTAACTCTATCTATGCTAAAATTATGTATTAGTTAGCTTGCTACTTAATTTTATTTTGTAATATTTCCTTGTTTAGATCCTCAAGACTAGAGAGTACCTCTTATTGGTGTTTAATGTTTTCACCTATTGGTATATCGTCTAATAAAAGGTGATGGATGATGGATGGCACATTGGTATTTGTTGAATGACATTATCAATATCTATTTTAGGAGGTAATCCTTTTGATATATCCCCAAAGATTACTAAGTCCCTAACTATAATTTATTGTGGGCTTAATGATGTAGAGCTCTTTTGAGTATTTTAATTCTAATTAAAATAATAGGGAAAAACCCTTTTTAACCCCCATATTAAGTATCTTCCATTTAGTGCGAGAGTACTAGTTGTCCATATACTTTGTACACAATCCTTTTAGTTCAAATATCCTACTATTTAAGTGAAAATTCTTGAACATCTCTTAGAAATTTTAATTTCAAATATTCCTAGTGTATTTTAAGCCATTAGACTCCCAAAAAATGTTTTCTATAGGCATTGGGATGGTGAACATAGAATAATCTAGGATGTAGTCTCCCATGTATAATTTTTAATCCCACACAGTTCCTTAAAAAATGGAGTGTGTCTTTATTTTTTAGATTCATAACCTAAAAATAGTAGGGTTTGCTAAACAAAATATTTCAATCATGTTTACAATTTATTTTTTATTAAATTATGAGTACTATGTTAATTAATCAATATTGTCACTTTTTTATTTAACAAAACCAAATACCTTGAGGGCATTTTGGGTGCTAAGGCCTAATAGTTAATGGTAAGGGGTAGTTGGTTGGAGATAATATGAGTATTTCACAACAACTATTATCTACTCTTCATCACTAGCACCCTCAATATATAGAATATTTCTTTAGAATGTTTATATCCTCTATGATATTTCTTATCACATATAACATATGCATCTTATTGAATTTATTAAGATATCAATATCATCAATTGAAGGATTGATGATGTTGGTGTCCTCCAAATTGTTTGTTGTTAGGGGATTGACATATAGTGAACCTTGATGGTAAATTTTAACTAAATATGACAAAATAATTGATATATATATGAATATAAATAATATATAAAATTTTAAGAAAACTAGCTTAATTTCTTGGATAATACGATCAAGATTTTTATGTATTCCTATCCTATAATTCCAAAACCTTGTATGTACGATTTAAAATATAGGAATGGTCACCATTTACCCTGGTTTTCAACATTGAACACATGGGTAATCCTACAATACTAAGAATGAGGGGTATCTAATTTCTATTGAGCTATGCTTAAATTATGGAGGACATTTAAAGTATGAACACATGTGTTAGATGAGTGTGGATAGTGAGAACAAGGCAATGGAGGAAAGGAATCTAACTCTATATGAATGATATAAATATAGGAAAGAAAGTGAATTCCATAGAAAGAATCAAAAAGAAAGAGGAAATGGAATTTCATCACAAGGATCTAGAAAATGATTGTTCTAGATGGAGGTGGTCTGAATAGTTGACATCCAAAAAAGGATGGATCAATGTAACAATTCTAGGGCTGAAAGGATATAAGAGAAGCAAGGAGGTGAGATAAATGAGTGTATTGATTATACATGTACCTTTTAGTAGGTTGTCTATTTTTTTAATTCTTTATCTTAATATGGATGAACAAAAACCTCCTATCCTCATGCCTTATAGCTTCTATCTCAATGAAGTAAAATAAAATTCTTGAAATGACTGAACATGGTACTTTAGGATCATAGATGGTATAAAAACAATGCCCCTTTTTTATATGTATAAATATATATTTTAATTAGTTATGGTGAATCATATGGATTTATTTACTTTTCAATGCCTCTAGATCTACTCTTCCACATAGAGAGTCTTGATTCGCCACAAAAAATCTATGGAAAATTTGAAACTTGATTTTGAAAGATTGATATATACTTAGGGGCCACCAATTGGAAAATGAACTAATTATTCAAGTACGATTTATATTGACAACATACAATACTTTATCACACATTTAAAATCATTGAGGTTTCTATTATATATGATTACTAGATCACAAAAAATTGACTCATGTAATGTTGTAGTTAATGTTCTTTCTAAATTGCATCCTACCTACTCAAACTTTGTTTCTACCTTCTACTCCACTAGAGATGCCATAGGAGCCATGTTCAAAATGCTAAATTTTGATGATTTTTTGAAATAATTATAAGAGAACCCATATGACACATTGATGCAAGTGGGGGCACTTCATGGTAAGTCTTCAAAGTCTTATTTCTTGATTGTTAACTAATCATAGTCGATAGGCCAAAAAAATTTAGAGAGTTCATATAAGAAGATAAAGGCTAATATACCATCCTCTTCTTCTACAAAAATGAAATAATAGAAAATAGGGGAAAAATCACGGATACTATAAGAAGGGTGAATTATGATTAGATAAGTGCATGATAAAATAGATTGACTCACTTAATCACATCTATAGACTTGGATACTTCCAAGAGCTGCACACCATATGGTTGCATCTAGAGACTTCACATGACTACATCAAGAGATTTTTTATCCATACTGACTCCATGTTTTGATCCAACAATTGACATGGGCTATGAGTATTTAGTAGAAGTCCTTAGGCTAAGATGGAAATTGACATGGAAGGAAATAAATTCAACAATTTTCTACATTTTCCCTCCTTTTCAATAAATTTTCTTCTTATCTACCAAATCACACAAACAGGGATTCAAGAAAAGAGATTGAATTTACTCTTTGAACAATATTGTCAAATCAGTCTAAGGGATTTCTTGCAATCAATAAAGATTCATATTCCCCCATAAAATAGGATATTGATCAGTTTTAGGGTTTAGGGTTTTTATTTTATGGTTTAGGGTTTAGGATTTTAACTTTAGGGTTTAAGGTTTAAATTTTAGGGTTTACGATTTAAATTTTAGGGTTTAGGGTTTAAATTTTAGGGTTTGGAGTTTTATTTTTAGGTTAGGGTTAGGGTTTAGGTTTTAAATTTTAGGTTTTAGGGTTTAAATTTGTTTAGTTTATAAATTTCACCATTTCAATTTTAAAATTTGAAGAATTGTTAGCATTTGCTTGATAAATTGGGAAATTGCAAGAATGAGGGGGAAAATGACAAAATTTATAGAAATTGAGGGCCTTTGCTCAAACCTCCCTACTCCTCCCCTTCATTTGAAGCTCTCGTATTCATCCCCTTTGCAGAAGTTGTGAGCTTGCAAACCTGGTGGAGACAAAAAACTCTATGTAGAAGTTTTACCGTCGTCTGAGAGTAGAAAATGTGAGCACATAGAGTGTTTTAGGTATCATGGCTCACTAAATGATTCAAAAAACATAGTTTACGGTTAATATGACTTGAAAAAAATTACCTTTGAGTGAAGGTAATCTTCACTCAAAGGTATTATTTTATTTTTTTATTAACGAAAACCTTTGAATGGAGATGGTCTTTGCTCGAAGGTCTTTGCATAAAGACCTTCAAGTGAAGGACCTCCATTGAAATATCTTCAAACGAAGGTAGTTCAAAAAAAAATTCCACTCCCCTCCGAAATTTTCATGTCCCAAGTTTGGGACCCAGTATTGTGGGATTACCCTTCTCCTAATCTTAAGATTATAAAAAATATTATTCTTAGAGTATGGAATATAAAACCTCAATTTCTAGGCTATTGAGTTTAATTTTTTATTGTTTGGCATCATTTATAAGGACATATGTTGTGTAAATCTCTTAAAGATCTACTATTTATAAAAAAAAAAGGTGTCAACGGCTTCCCAAATCAAAAGTTGTGGCATCTGAAAGTTGAGCCTCTCACATTTGAAATATAAAAAATATATGACACATAGAAGAGTTGCAAGAGGTAAATTTGCACTTTTTTACTAACTTATGATGCATGTTGTGATATGTCATAAGGTATTTTTTATTAGAGATAATAAAGTCAAAATGGAATGTCCAAGTTGGTGAGCATCTATGATGACTTTATGACAAGTGGATTGGATGTGCTATCTTTAGCTTGTGGACTCATATTGGGCTTTGGGTGTTCATTTTTTTAGCAAAGAATTACATGGATAGGCAGAATTAGATGGATGAGTTGAATGATCTACCACCTCTTCCTATTGAATAAGAATCTATAAATCCTGTTGTGAAGCAATCTAACCATAATAGTATTTTTTATTTAATTTGTTTAAGACTTCATATTTCCTAAAAAAATTAGGTTGTGATCTCATTCCACCTATTTTTTAAAAATTATCATAATATATTTCTTTTCTAAAATAATATAATAGATACTAAAAAGGTGAATCAAATAAAAACTTTATAACAACACAATTAATAATAATAAAAACTATACTAATGAATTTTTTATTACAATCAAGAAAATCAATACTTCAAATATAACTAACAATTACATTAATCACTAAATAATATTAATTTATATCAATATTAATAAAAAAATTAAATTCTCCAATAGTGGCATGTTATGATGGTTAAGTTGTGTTGTTCTTGCCATCAAGGTTCAAACCTCATTGGAGTGTAATTGTTGAGTGTTTATGTTGGGGATGAGGTCTCCTATTTGTGACCTTGTCAGTTCATAGCTCTGGGGTAAAAGTGTTTACCCCTCTTAATAAAAATTAAAAATTAAAAAATTAAAAAAATCTGAAAATCACTTTTTAAAATTAGAAGATAAATAATAATAAAAGTACATGATAAATACCTATGAACATATTAAAATTTCATACCTTAGATATTTAATGAGCTAATTTTTTAGTTCTACAACCCTCATTAACCAACTAAAAGTATAATCTAATTAGTCTTTGACATTTGCAAGTTCTCTAGATAAAGTTGAACACGCATGTTTACTGAGAAAAACCAAGTGTGTCATCTTTATAGCATTAATAAAATCTTATTGTGGAATACTCAAACTAATCATTCCATATCTTGTGAGAGGTAGAAGGCTCCACTCTATTAAACAACCAAGGTGATGAGTAGTCCACATGGAAGAAAAATAAGAAAAACATAGTTATTTAATTGAAAATCACCATTTAAAACATAAATTGTGGTTATCTTCATAAGGAAATTATCAAGACAAAGTAATGAACACATAAATAATTTAATTACTTATAAGAAATCACCCAACTTTTGATGAAGCAAATCATCAATAATGATCTTGTACACATTTTGTGTTGGAAAACTATATCAAAACAAATATTTGGAAGCATCACTTTAGATAAATGGGGTCCATATATTGGACAACACGCCACTTCTATTAGTTCAATCCCACAACACCCATCTCTTACTTCCTAAAAACCTACCAACCACCATTACAAATTGATGAAATTAAAAGCCAATTGTGGACTATGCCCATATTTCTTATAATAGATGATAATTATTACCATATTTATGAGGGTACTATATTATGTCTCATAGAATGTTGTAAATGTCACCATAGCTAATCTTCACTTCTAATTGAATCCTTTAAATCCTTAATTTTATCAATGTTAATGTTTCTCTAGAACCCATGTGTCTTACTAGCTTGCAACCATCAATAAGATACACACACCTACATTGTTGCCCACCAATTGATTTAAGGTGCACTAGATCATCTTGAGGAACTACCTCTTCTAATGAGAGTGGTAAGGCTCTATCACATATTTTATCATTTACCCAAAATTCTTGAGTGTGTGGCATCATTTAGCCCATGTACCTAATATATCAGTCCACCACTCTTTAAATCATTTCATGAAGAAGGGCTAGGTATATAAATATAGTCATCAATAAGAATGTGAACCTCACTATTTGCAACATTCTCATCTAGCAAATTTTACATGTTATATCCAAGTCTCACAAACATATATCACCTAGTTGCAACATCCTTAACCTTTGCGATCAAGTTCTTTAGCCATAACATCTAAGTTGTTTAAAAATGTTTTTTAACATTGATCTTAAGAATATAATTAATGTACTTTTCAAACTAGAGGAAATAGAAATGCAATAAGTGAAATTTATTCTAACTAAGAAATTTTTGCTCCTAATTAAATAATTTCCACATTACCTCAACATGAAATACTTTTATTACCAAATATAGTAATAAAAGAAATAGGTACACTAAAAACCTATAAAATACTTCCAAAAGAAAACTAAAAAATAATTATACTTTTAACACTATTTGAACATTAAAAAAAATTACTATATAACATATTATAAAAAAATATTTTTAGTTTTTTATAAAATAAATGTAAAATAAACACATAAAAGAACCAAGCATCATACATTGGAGCTCACTACCTAGGACATTAGTGCATCGCATGGATGTCAATAAATCATGCTATCATTTGTACATCTCTCATACTAGAAAGTCCCAAAAGGTACAATTTTTATTTCCAAACTTTTTCCAACCTACAAACCCAAAGAAATAAGGCAAATTTTTTGAGTTGTTTAGGAGTTTTCCTCAATCAAACCCCTGTATTGGTCTTTTGACCTCCATAGACAACAAAAATAGATAGATTGATAAAAGCATATTCTTTTACTCCTATATGCATTAACAAATAGATAGAAATAGATACTATTATACGTATTAGTTATAAAATGATAATGGTGCCAACCCTGGTCTACAAGGAAAAGCACCATTGCAAGTGATACAACAATAATATAAGAAAATAATTTTCACCAATAATGTTGCTCAACAAATGAAGAACAAGTTATATCAAAGAGTCACGGATCAAAAAAAAGTTATATCAAAGAGTAGACAATGTTACGAACAATGTGAAGTTCTTTAATGGATTGAAAGGACGTCCAAGATAAATATTCCTTTAAGAGATTCAAATAGCCAAGAAGAAAAAAATAGTGTAATAAATCTTGTAGCTTCAATGGAGATTTTGGAAAAGTTTCTCCAAGATTTTTTAGAGAAAAAGCTAGAGAGTTGTAGAATATTACAATCTTGTTGAAAAATGAGAAGGTAGATTGTTTTGTTTGTTTGAATGTTTAAAGTTGGACATTACATTCAAATTCAGGTATGGTGTCACAGACTAGCGATGCAAAAAAAAAACATTTTTAAAATTTGAGAATCTTCGAGATGTCAATGCATCACAAGGACGTATGCATGTCATGCTACTATTCAACATAATTCTTTAGAAATTTTATACTTTTTTCACAAGGATTAAAAATATATTGTTATATCAAAATATGGTTAAGCCTTTGATGCAAATAGGTAGATTTAAACAGGTCTAAATATGCTATGGAAACATGGATGCTAAAGCGAGTTTAGAATGCAACATGAAATTGTGTAAGTATGTAATTTTTTATGTTACGACAAAAACTCAATTCTAGGCTATAGAGGTTTTTTTGTTGGACTTTTTTTTCTTAAATATTAGTTATTCAATATCTCTTATTTATGAAAAATGGACCTCAATGGCCTCCTGAATCAAAAGCTATGGCCTTAAAAAGTTTGGCCTCTCATATTGAAAATGTCAAAATATATAGGAGACATAAAAGAGCTGTAAGAGGGAGTTACACTTTTGACTAACTTACAATGCATGTTGTGATTATGTTAGGAATTGTATGCAGAAAATATCAATTAAATGCAAATAAAGATTAAACAAAGGAATGAAAAACACATAAATAATAACAAAAGACAATATTTAACGTGGTATTAAACAAAGGAATAAAAACACGGAAATGATAACAAGAGACAATATTTAACGTGGTTCACCCAAACTCGGGCTACATCCACCAACAGAAAGTCCAATATTATTATCCAATAAATCAAACTGATTACAACTAGTAATCCCTTGCAACTCAATACCGTTGCAATTGCTACAATACAATGTTAACAGAAACCCTAACCCTTAGCCTTTTATCAAGACTTATTTCAGTTACAAAATAGGGTTTTTTTATGTCGGCAAATAGAAAAAATAACACCTGACACCTTTATAAAATAATAAAAAATCGTGAGAGGTTTCGGGGGCGTTGCCCTTTGACCTCGTCTTGGGGCGCTGCCTCCAAACCCCCATTAAATAATTTGAGGGGAAATCACGCCGATAAAAGTGGGGAAAATTTAACCTCCGAGTCTAATTAGGCTCCATATACCAACAAATTAATCATAAGATAATTTTGATTGGACATAACTAAGTCAAAATGGAATGTCCAAGTTGATGAGTGGATTATGACAATTTTATAACAAGTGGATGGGATATGCTATTTTTAGTTTGTGGGTTCATCTCAGACTTTGGGTGTTGAATTTGTTAGCAAAGGATTGCATGGATGGGTGAAACGAAACTCTTGGTGCCTAGTATTTTAACTATAGTAGTAATTTTTCATTTAATTTTTTCAAGACTCACACCTAAACTTTTCAAGGTGTGATCTCATTCCACCCATATTTTTTTAAATTACTATAATATATTTATTTTCTAAAATATTATAATAGACACTTATTCATTAAAAATGCATCAAATAGAAAATTTATAACACAACTAATAGAACACTTTTTTATACTAACAACTCTTTTGATAATTATTAATATATATATATATATTATTATAACTTATTAATAAAATCAATTACTCAAATATAATTAACAATTACTTTAATATTTATAATATTAAATCTACATAAATATTGAAAAGGCATTAATATTTTTTTTTCCTTAAAATCACTTTTTTGAAATTACAAAATAAATAATAATAAAATTACTTAAATTATTGATAAGTACCTATAAAAAAATTAAAGTGAACTGTTTTTTAAGTTCTACAACCCTCATTAACCAACTAAAAATACAATTTAATTACTTTTTGTGATATGGAGTCCTCTAGATTTAAGATAAACACAGATGTTTAATGAGAAATGAAAAACCAACCATGTGATCTTTATAGTACAAATAAAATCTTATTGTGAACATAACTCAAGACTAAAGAAAGAGAAGTCTCCAATCTTACAAACGAGCAAGGTGATGAGTAGTTCACATGGAAGCAAACTAAGAAAAACAGCAGTTATTTAAATGGAAATCACCATTTAAAACATAAATTTTGGTTATGGATAAGGAAACTATCAAGACAAAACAATAAACATAGAAAGAATTTAATTACTTATAAGAGTTCACCCAACTTTCGGCGAAGCAAATCATCAGCAATGATCTTGTACACATTTTGTGTGGGGTGAAAACTATCCCAAAATACATATTTGGAAGCATTAGTGCAGGTAAATGGGGTCCTTTTGTTGCACAACACAGCCACTTCTATTAGTCCAGTCCCACAACACCCATCTCTCACTTCCTCAAAACCTGCCAACCAACATTACAAACCTGCGAAATTAAAAACCAGTTTCATGCTGTGGACCATGGCCATATTTCTTATAGTAGATGATAAGTATTACCATGTTTATGAGGGTGTTGTATGATGTCAAATATAATGCTGTAAATGTCACCATAGGCAATCTTCACTTGCACCAACTTTTTTTTCATATCTTCCACCAATGATATTAGCTTCTGATTGAATCCTTGAGAAGCCTCATTGTATTCATCAATGCATCCATGTTGTAGTAATCCCCCCCTTAGTGTTCTCTCTGAAGGCAAGCATCCCAGAGGAGGTATACCTATGATAGCAATTCTTCTTGCACCCAAATTGTAGATTTCCTGTAAAAGAAATCTTTAACATAAAAAATTTATGCATAGTTTCACTGGAGGAATCAATATCAGGTGGGTGGACTCCTGAAGTGAAGTCTTAACATGCAACACTATAAACAAACAATGGGTCGTGAATAAAAGATTTAGTTATTCAAATTCAAACTGTATTTTCCTGGATTAAATATTCATATTCACATGGTCTAGATAAATGGATACCTGGATAAAATTTGTAGCTATTTCAATGAGAAAATCCTGATATTGTTGAACAGTGTACTGCTCCATTCGAATTGGATTAATAAAGTAATTGTTGACCCAATCGTTGCTCCCCATGCTTATGCCATATATTGCCTCTGATAAAATATGGGAGGCATTTTCTTCTCCTACCAAATCCCTCAATTTCTTTTGATAAACTTTGAAGTACTCCACTTGTTTCCAAAGAGGTATTACAGACTGAATTTTTTATGCATCATTAAAAGCACAAGTCATATTATTGGAATGCATGCATGCAAATGTAACAAATTAATACATATATAGAAAAAAGTATATTACTAGTATTTGTGCTGTGAGATTGTCATATCCAGTGCCTGCCGAAGCAAAACTCACTCCAGTGATTAGATCTTGGTTGCTCAGTGTAGGATCTAAATAAGCTGGCAATAGATCTTTTATTTTCAAATCAGATGCTGAAAACAAAAAGATACAAATTATCCTTTAAGGGTAGATCGGATGGTCAAGCCGTTGGAAAAATACAGACAATGGTTGTGACTCTTAGAAACAAATTAGTCTTTTAAGGATAGATGGGGCAGTCAAGCCATTAGAAAATAGGGACGATGGTTGCAACTTCTAGATACAAATAAGCGTTTAGGAGTAGATTGAACAGTCAAGCCATTGGAAAATACGACGATGGTTGCAACTCTTAGAAAATAATCAAAACAAAACTTAATTAAAAGAAGTATAATAACAAATAGCAAATACTCTCAATTACCTATATAGTCTGTAACAATCTTGCCATTGCAAAACCTGCCTGTGGGCTTTTGATCATAGAAATCTCTTCCATAAGGAGGAAAATCGCTCTTTATAAGAGTGAGAATGTTGTTATTGTTACCTGGATCCACAGTTGAATCACCAAATATTATAAGAGCAGGGACTACTGGTTTCTTCATGCCATTCTCTGCATTTACTGAAGCCCCACAGCAGACAGAGCTCCTGTTGCTCATGACTATGATAACAATCAAAGCAAGCTCTAAACAAAATCTAATTACAGCATCCATGGCGTTTCTTGGGCACTGCTAATATCTTGCACAGTGATAGACCACAATTATATTAGTGAAAACCATCCAAGGATGGCTTGGAAAATTCTTTGAAGAAACTAAAAGAAATTATCATCCAAGATCCAGACAGTCAACCAGGCAAAACTTGGATCTTGACACATTACCAGATATTCATAAAATTGAATATCTTCAACATGCAACGTTTCTTATATTAATTTATGACTGCCAGCAATAAACTGTCAAAGAGCCAAAAAAGAGAAATTTCATGCTGAAATTATTGGGATTTTGTTGTTGCATGGCTTTAAGGATTCTTTCTAATATTTGCTTAATAAGTTTTCCCATTAACATTGAATGACTGACAGAGGCAGTGCCGACTGCTTGTCAATCCAGAACATATGGAAACAGTTTGATGTGGTGGCAGCATTAAGGATGGACTATATGCGTTTTATTCCTGGCATGCCATTAATGGTTAATAAGGACAGATTTTTCACAATACCAAGAGGATTGTGTATCTACTCAAAAATAGCATTTCATGCAGATGCATTAGCATTACACCATTTTATTATATTTTGATATTTACTGCCGTTGGTCTTACATAATTAATGAATATCTATCTAACTGACAATAAGCAGTGTCGTTCATGTCAAAGGAGTTGTAACATAGGAAACCACCTCAAGCTCACTAGCCATCTAGATCGATATTAAAACACATCCTTACACTGAAAAAATCATTTTAAAATTAAAAATCCCTCCATGATATGCACAGGGCTCAAGAAGAACGCTTGATCCATACACTACAAGAAACGTTTTGACTCATGAGGAACACTTGGGGCAAACCATTAAAGAGTGGAAGGACTTCCAACCACCAGCCAAGCCAACTACAGGTATTTAAACATTTAAAAATAATCTACAAACATGAAGCACAAACAATAGTAGGTGGAGATGAATAGTAGATAGCAAGGTAGATAAACACTTAAAACCCCATTTGAACATCAACCATCCTTTTGAGACGATGCACATCGAATGGTAAATAGGTTGTGGAGGATAAAGTAGACATGCCAGAATGAAATAAAATGTTAAGTCACCATGAAGCCACCATGCCACAATTCCACTATAAAGATAAAAAATCACATTGATAAAATTTAGGGTAGGAATTAGAGAAACTATAAGAAATAGTAATCCCTATACATCTATCTAGAGTAAGAATTAGAGAAACTATAAGAAATAGTAATCATATACACCTATAAAACTGCTATTGGTTGAAGATGGGCCATAATAGGTCAGGATTTCACCACCATAATATGAACTACTTGAAAACCACTTGAATCACAAAATGGAGCAATTTTCAAGAGGGATCAAATCCCCTAAAAACTCAAGAAATGCATGCAAAACACCAAGAGCACCTACTAAAAATAAGAACATTGGTGCATATGAGAACAACCACCCTAATCGGAAGACACAATATTGAAAATTAAAATATCACACCCTTTGATAACAACGATCGAAATACAAGATCATATAATAATGTAACCAATAAATTAGACAAACAACAAGTCACAACTAGGCAAGGGAAGGAAGCATGACAAAACTATTCACCACAAAATAGAGCCTGGAGAAGTAGAAATATACAAAATATTATAAGGCAATACTGTATTTAAAAGATAGCACAAATACAAAGTTTGTGGTGGTCAAAAAATTAAAAATATATATCTATAACACGCCAACGTCAACATAAAGATAACATAATAAGTAAAAGCACCAAAAATAGTCAGAAAATTACCTGTGCAAACCAACATTGGCTCTAGTAGAGGATGTGTGTATGAGATTAATACAACAAGAACTGTAGTCATATCTTTGAGAGAAGGCCACAAAACACACCCTTATATTCAATAAGGAAAAACACAAAACCAACTAAATAAGTCACAACACAACAACACCTCACCACAATCAATAAGGATATTTTTTGTAAAACTCAAAACAAAAAGACCAGCTATGTATAAGATCATAATACCTTACCAATGTTTGGGGTGTTGTATATGAAGTAATTTGAACTCCATGAGATCACCTTCCAAAAAATTAACATAGAATGTTCATTGATTTCACTTATCTGTAATTTGATAAGACCAATCAATAAAGTATCAAATTTTGCATACTTTCCATTGACCTCCAATATGGCATTCCATATGAGGACTAAATCTCCCAATTGGAAATTTCTCTAAATTATCCTCTTATGAAATAATAGTTTCATTGTGCCAAAACTCTAGATTGAATGTGTAATCATCTTATGCTAATCTAGTTTAGTCAACTCATACATATTCTCTAAGAAATTTCCCTACTCTCTACTTAACTAATTTCCTTTCTCATGAGGACTCTTTTATAATAGCTAAACTAGTTGGCATAGGTTCTAATCAATAAACTAACTCATAAGGGCTCTTGTTGATAGCCCTTTTGTAATTAATTTTATCTTCCCACACAAACCTGAATTTTTTATCTTATTTCTTCTTATTCACATCCAATATCCTCTTAATAATATTCAAAATATTCTTTTTGGATTCCACCTATACATTTCTCAATGAGAAATTTAATTTGATCCCATATGTAGCAAATAAGTTCACTTGCTCTTCAAATTTGAAACACTTAGCACTATTAACTACTATTTTTATCGACACATTGAATCGTGTTATTACACTATTTAGCAAGAAATTAACCAAAACCTTGGACATTGAATCCTTATGTGGATTTCTTCAACCCATTTGGTGAAATAATCAATCACCACAAGTAACCATCCATAACCATCACTCAACCTTTCCACTATTTCAATTATGAAATATATTCCTGGTGCAGGAGCACCTACACCTTATCTTCAAAATTTGATCATTTGATGAAGATTCATAGGTGTTTCTAGGGGTGTTTTGAGTTTAATTATGTTAAATAAGGTCCAAAAGGACCATTTGCAAAGTAATTTTTGGGTTTGTAAGTCATTAGTGTCAATTTAGGAGTCACAAAATTGCAAAAGTGCAAATAAAGGTGTCAATCAAAAAAGCATATTAGGGAATGATTAAGGGGTTAAGAGT
The DNA here is from genome assembly GCA_007258455.2 of Sequoia sempervirens. Lineage (NCBI taxonomy): Eukaryota > Viridiplantae > Streptophyta > Pinopsida > Cupressales > Cupressaceae > Sequoia > Sequoia sempervirens. Next base: position 318,658 of record VDFB02048838.1, read on the forward strand.
TCAAAAATCAATTAGAGACGTTGGGGGAAGGTTGTTTTTGGTTTGAAAGTGTATAAAAAGCCTCTTGAAGGCTCGAGCAATGTTGTTGAACAAATATTGAAGGATCCCAAGTCAATAAACAACACTTTTCTTCTACAAATTCTTTGGTTTCTATACTTTGTTATCTTTGTACAAGCCCGTGCAGGCTTCAAATGCTCTAAGTATTGTTGTGTTATGTTATTACAAGTATTATCTTTCATTTGATGTCATTTTGAGGGACTAACTCTATTTTTGGAAGGAGAAATCGATCTTTCCCTGTAACTACTTTGTTTCTTCAGAATTAAGGGTTGAGGATCTTCAAAATGTTTAAATGACCCATTCCACTTTTTTTTTCCACTGTATCTCATGGAATGGGTCTAAAATTCTCTAAATTTTGTGTTTCAATGCTTTGGTAGGCAATGAGAAAGTATTGTGAGAAAGGGAAGGAAGCCCTAGGGCTGACAGAGTTAATTTTCCATATGAATTGGTGGTGTCAAGATAGGTTTTTAAGTTTAAACAACTAATGGAATTGTCTTTGTATGAGTAGTATGAGTTTTTTCATAGTATAATAATGGTGTTTGATGCATTAGATGAGTTTGGTAAGCCCAGGTATATGGTTTTCCAATAAAACCCTAGTAGTTTGCATGAAAATGGAGGGTTTGGTGGATCAATAGGTTAGAGGTCACAAACCTAAGAATGAATCAAGGATTTTGTGGTTTTCATAGACAATTTAACTCTTTCAAGTGATTTTTTGTGAAAACCAAGAGTTTTGAATATACTTCATTTGTAAAATGGGGCTAATCTAGTAGCCTAAAAATAGGGTGGTTTATTGTTTCTCCATAGTGCTATGAAGAAATCTCTTGGAACATTTTTGGATTGTGGTTTGGGGTCTATGGTGAACCTTTATTCATGTTTGGATGGCCTTGGTATGGCCTTCTCCAAAAGACAGGTCCATTTGTTGAATGTGGAAGGCTAGAAACCCATTGGTGTTGTTTAGGGACTGTTTGAGTGAATTGTGTTTTGAAAGTTGTTTCCTTGTGTGAATTGGATAAAATTGAGTTGGATATTGTGTTTCTCCACCTTATACTGCATCAATTCCCAATTGTAAGAAAGGATCCTCAAATAAGATGAACATAATAGTAAGTGCACCTTAAAAGTTTAACTTACCTAAGAATATCTAGCATGTGTCATGTATCCCCTTACTATAAATCCCACATAAGTTTGAAGATTGTTGGCCACCAATATCCTACTCTTAAATTTTTGTGTGTTGTAGCCTTGGCCATGAAATTTCCAATGCAAAATCCTTGGTGGCTTTCATTAATCACTTGGAGGGACTATTATTGATTCAAAACACTTGAGAAGCATCCCACCATGGTTGTTCCATAATAATTCTCCTTAAATTAATACATTTTTTTTTATTACAACTTAATTTTTTTTTGTTGATTATCAATTGAATTCTAGGAAGAAAATTCAGTTTTTCCAAGTAGAACACCTCCTTGTACCATGGATTATCTCTTAAACTGTAAGAAACGGCTTCAAAATTAATATTTACCTCATGCACTTCTACCACATCTCTAAGGTTTGTTTCTATTATAATCTTTTCTAACACTTGTACTTGGGTTATCTTTATCATTTTTACCTCAAAATCGCACTCCTAAGCTTTATTAATCCACTTGTAATTTTTTCTAGAAGATTCTTGTTGAATGAATATTTCCTTCACTTTTATACATAGCACACAGACAACAATTTATCTACCCATGAGATGCGAAATAAGATTTTTTACCACTTAACAAGTGCATATGCATATTTTTCCATAATTTTTTATTTTGGTTATACACATTGAAAGGATTTTCTAAAGGAATCAATTGGCTACTCATATCAATCCTTTTTCTTCTAAAAAAATAAAACAATAGTCGTGCAAAATGAAGAAAATGAAAAAATTGTAAAGGGCTTAAAGTAATCTAAACTTTCCAAAATAAATGCATCCTTAAAGGCTACCTTTATTTCCGCATATACTTGATCAATTGGTTATCTTCGCCACACAAGTGATTATCTTTTATTTAGTATCCTAGATTGTGTTTTCTAGACACAAAGTTGGGGTCTAAACCTTCTCATTTCAAGTTAATCTATCTAAAGAAAGACTACACACCCTCAACAGTTTTGGTTGAGGAATGAGATTGATTTATTTCATTCTTTTTGAATCTATTCTCACTCATTCCTTTGATACAATATTCCCCAACAACTTACCTTCTTCAACACCAAACACATATTTAGACTTAGGATTTAGAGAAATCTCATATTCATTACCCATTCTAAAGATCTACTCTAGACGTTTATAATAATCATCCTTATCCTTGGAATAAGTTGTGATATCATCCTAATAGACTACCAATATATTATCAATGGGTCCTAAAAAATCCACACCTATCTCTCTTTAAAAATTTGCATAATTGCATTCTCACATAAACAAATGTGCCCCAAGGAGTTGTAAAGGTTATCTTATATTGGTTATAATCCTTGACCTCACCCAATTATAACTAGATAATCCATCCATAATTGGTAACAACTCTAATCGAATGACCCTTTACAACAAATGGTCCATGCTCAATAGAGGGTAGTTATCTTTGAGATGCATAATGTTCTAGTTCCTAAAATTTGACATCTCCATTTTTTCTCACTATAAATTAGACATTCCAATAAGGAATATCTAATTTTCTTAATAATACCACCCCATTTCAATTTTAGTAATTCCTTTTGTGTTTCAAGGACCAACATGGGATTAATAGTTCTATGATTTTATCATAAAGGAATTCCTTAGGATCTATATATAGTATGTTCAAATAAGTCCTTTGTATATGCCTTGAGCTCGTTATATGACCAAGAAAAATGCGCGTGTTATCTTTTTTAGTAATGTAGCTAGCAATTTCTTCTCTATATATGCTTTAAACTCTTACTAATATAAACTACTTTAGGTGTAGCATCAATTCCCTAATTAATTTATTCTAGATCACTCCTTCCTAAAGTGGTTTATTTTTATCTCTACAATATTGTACATGATTAAATATTATTTCCAACACAAATAGACCTCTTATGATGGCATCATCTCACTCCTAAATAATTATTCTCTACATCTTTCATATCTACCATATACTTCTAATTAGTTAGATAATCCACAAACTCATCCATGTTGTTTATAAAATTGGATATTTTCTAAGCATAACTAAAGGCATACCAGTTGTATATGTTTTCCAAATTATAGTAGGCTTCATGAGAACTTCTATCTATAAAGGTAATTTGAAGAATCCAACTACACATCAAATATAGATGGTAAAATTGCAAAAGAATTCATTGTGGTGTTTCTTGATCTATCAATCCAATCAATTCCAAAAAACACAAAAAACTCAAGAGTGTTCCATGTTGCATTATGGAAGTTCTTGAGTCTCTTGTATTTTGTCACATATCTATCTCTCGTTGGAGGGAAAAACAAATTTGAACCACCTAGGATATTTAAGCACCTTACCTCATACTTATTGGAAATATTCAAACCTAACATGATAGCTTCATACAATGTTATTAGAAAATTAAAAAGATATCTTGAAAGATTATTTGAATCTTTTATAGCTAGGTGAGATCAAGACAAAACCTACACCTAATCCATCTCTTGAGCATTTACCATCAAAGAACATAGTCCACAATTTATTTCCTCATTAATGGGGTTAAGGAAGTAGATAATAAATTTCTTGTGTGATGGCTCTAATAATCACAATATCCAATAAATTGATTAGGACCCATATATAACATAACACCTAATTTATAGTCTTATTAGTCTCCTCAATAATTTGCATCATTTTATTCTTCCAATGCAACTTGTATTATTGGTCATATAGTGTATGGTTGCATATGGTAGATCCTTTTGAATTCTACTACCAATGGATGCCACATACTTTCTAGAAAATAACATACCCCACTTAATAAGTCAATCAACAACAATAATATCCATCAAAAAATGATTTTCCTAGGTATGCAACAAGCCAAACCTCTTCATCCTTCACAATTCCTACAAAATTCACCTCAAAGGATTCCTTGGAAAAACACTTACTATATGATTTTAAAACCTATATCCCTAATTCATTTGTTATTTTAAGGGAAATAACATTACTAGAGGCTCTAGAGCCAACATACAATTATGAACTAACCACCCACTTACTAGAAAGAGGTGTAGAAGGAGTTGACACTAAAATTGTTTTCTTTCAAGGAAGTTTCTAAATGAATAGTAGACACATTTTGATTTTTTATAAGGAATACCATGAGGAATGTAAATAGGTTCAAAACTATTTTTGATAGTAAAATAATATATAACTCTTTCTCCATGCTCAGGGATCCTAATGAATTCACCTATGGGAACACATATTCTAACTTGATGCATGACTTAAACAACATCAATGGGGTTATAGTTGGGAAAAGGAGTTTATGATAGTACATTAGCATCAAGTGCAATAGGGATAAATGGAATAACTTGAAAGCAAGTAGAAATATCATTTCCCTAATCGCACTATGATCATCAAATTTGAGCTAAAATGGAAGAATTAGACACACAAACAATAAATGGATCTCAAAATCAAACAAGATATGAACCTTTAGTTAGAGAAAAATGGAAGTTGAAACACCAATGTAAATGCAACAAACAAGAACATTATATGTTCATTTAATCTTGTTGATGTGCTCCAATGTTGAATGATTGTGAAGTGATGCAATTCAAATGATTCTGGCTTTGACCTTACTCAATGTGATATAATTCATGTACCATGAATGATGGACTATGATTTGCTTTGGGTAATGATCTTCTTAAATAGACTTTCCAAGCTAGACATGGAGAGTAGATATTGAAGGATGAAATCAAGGGATATGATTATTTTTTAAGTGTTGGTGCTCAAAATTATCAATCCCTAAATCCCTAAAGGTAAGATTCTTCTAAGCGCTAGGAGTGTCAAACTCAAAGGAAAATATTTTACACTTTTTCTCAAGAAAGGAAACTTTGGACCAATTTAATAAAGTGGGTAAGACATTGGTTGAATTTTAGCTTAGAACTAAGCCAAAGGTGGATTCCCCAAGGTGCTTATTAGATACAATTTTAGGTAATCTACATGTACCTTGCCATAAACCATACTCATCACATAGTATACTCCTATTCAAGTTGGTGTTATCTATTTATATGTTGGTTTGATAATAAAAGGTCTTGCACCTTCTTTAAGAAAACAAACTAACACACAACTTGTCTTAGAGATATGTGTTCCTGATAGCCCTTAATTTTTAATGCCCATCTCGTTGTGTCAGAGAGTGAAGCTAATTACGACATAATACAAAATGATATTTATATTTGTTTATTTTGAGTGTGTAGGTGATGGGATGTTGAGAAAAGGAAGATGGGTGCCTTTATATATTTGTTAAATAGAGTCTATAAGTTTTAAAAATAAAGGATGCAATGATTGTCCAATCCACCTACAATATCCTAACCAAAATAATACTAAAGACTATACCTTCAAACCCTATTCATAAGCTTAAGTGTTTGTATACAAATAAAAAGATGAATGAACTTGAATAATGTTAAAAGAGTATAAATTGGTAATCCATGAATAAAATTGCACATTTATTTTATTATCCTAGAAACATACCTTACAAAATATTTGCAAGGATTTTACAATCTTCTAGCTAACCAACTAATCAAAAATACATCAAGAAATGTACACATGGACACTCAGATAACGTTGAATATACACATTATATTTTTTCTTCAAGGTTGTGATGTTTCATTATAAATATGAGATCAAACCCAAATCATTACAATACTAAAATATCTTGAAACCCTATACTGGACACAAATGTCAGTAGATGAGAATTTTTCTTCTTTTTATTCTTCCTCTACAACCCTTTTTCCATCTCTTGCAAAATAAAAATGTGGCAATATATATCATTTAGTACATTAAAGTGGATTTGGGAAAAGACCTGTGTTCATTTTTTGTCATATAGTTCATCCATGCCTTTAAATTCATCAACATCAATGTCCTCAAGCAAACATTTCCCTTCGAGTTGTGTAGAGGTATTTAGAATCTTGAGGAAACCCATCTCTTTTTTCTTGTAATTACATTGATTAGTAATGGAATCTTTCTATTTGATTGTGTAGATTAGAGAAGAACCCATAAAATATACTAGAATTTTGTCCAAGATATGGTGTGAGAATAGTCAGGGTTTGAAACCCAACCATTGAACTAGTCATATTGTGCGTGCCTTCAGCTTTTATCATTATAAGTGACTTTTGAATAAATAACTATTTCAATATGAGGGAATCTAATTCAAGTATTTGTGATACCTTATCAATCTATTAATGGCATCCTAGGTCATGTTGGGAGGTAGGTAGGAATGAATCTAGTATAAAATAGATTTTGGAGTTTCAAGGATCAAGAATCAAGGAACCTTGTAGCCAATACCATTGTTGGGGATTCAGGGTCAGGAGTAAGACAAGGTTCGTGCTTAAAGTAAATAATTAAGGTTATGCTTGTATCTCCAAATCCAAAAGGATATGTAAAGTAAATTGTATAAGAGTTAGGGTCAAGAATACCAAGCAATTTATCCTTTAATGCATATAAATAAGAATAATTCTAAAATTATAATCCTCGTAAGTTAATACAGTGAAAAGTGTCAAGGATTGGGAGTTAGGGATGCTTTCACCAAGGTACCCAAATATGGATATGTTCAAACTGGTAATCTTGATGAGATACATAGTGAAAAGTGTTAAAGATCCAAGTTTAGGTATGCCAAGGAAATGGTATTCTCATAAGGGGATAGCCAAAAATTTGGATCCAATAGGTAATTTAGTGCAAAGGATCAAGGAATCAAGGTTCTGAGGAAATCATGTCAGTACTTGACAATTTTTTAAAATTTTCTTTTTAAATTGATATTCGATAGCTAAAATAAGAGTTTGTTTACACCATTAAAGGGACTGCACACAATTAGAACGAAAATTCCCCAAGGGATACATATCAAAAAGGCTAATCAATAGTTATATCCATGATTGACATATTCAAAAAAGATTTGCACATTTCATTAACCATCCTTTTCAGTAGCATTCTGAACTTTTTTGTTGACAGTTTTTGCTAAGCTTGAATGAACCAATTCTAGGAAGAGTACCCAAGGGAGGGGAGACCCTCTCCCATCCACTATTATCAAGATTTTTGGCATGTAATTTCAAGGTATTTAAGTGCAACATCCCTCTTAAGCTCATATTGACCAATGCAGTTTGCAATATTTGTTTTGAAAGTCAATGTATTCACCTTTAAACTTTTCATCAATTTTTCTTAGATCTTGAGGCCAGTAATCAACCTCCTAAATATTAGCTTTAAACACATTTTCAAATCCTTCATCCAATATATTTATGAACCTTTCTACAGTCATCTTCAAGGTCAAGGTTACTTGTTCAACAACAACAACAAGAGTGAATCTATGAGAAGACTTAGTAAGGTTTTTTGTTTTTTCCCAAGTACAAATCTCCATTTCTCTTTTTCTAGATAAACCACAAGACCTTAATCGATATAACATTTCATAACACATTCAAACCTTTAACATATCCACAAAAAATTATTTCCAAGACACATTATCCCTACAATCCCACCCCAACACATTACCCATAAAAATAGACCAAACTTCCATGGAAATATTATACTTAATAAATATGAGGTCAATGTCTTTGGGATAGTTACCAACATTACATACCATTTAAGACGGACCAACGACAAGCTTACCTAACAATAACAACCACATAAAATAACATTTTTTAGGATCAACAAATTTAGACCAACATGTTTTAGAAATGACCGACCACTCCTTTTTATCAACATTGATACCCCAAACCTGGTTCACATTTTCTAATACATCTGAGGATTCATTCAACAAATTATAAAGATTATGTGGTTTATTCTAGATAGGAGGGGTATACCATCTTTCCACATGATTTTATCATAGCACTCAGGATTGGAATTAACTTTTATAGGAAATTGTAACATATTCAGATCTTTTTTAATAACTGAAAAGCATCACAAATTTGTTTTTGGAAGATTATATTTATTTTTTAACTGTAGACATTAAATTAACCCATTATGCACAAGGATATCATGAAAACTATAGATTTCCATGCTATTCCACTTTTTAGCAAAGCATCCTTGCAATAGTGCAAGAGGTTTATTATTATGCATCAAATTCCACCATATAGGTCTGTAACCACAAATTCCATTACTTATAATACTAACTACATCATAATCTGTAACCAATCCTCTAGTCAACTCTCAAACCTTCCATATAATGGAAAAACGATCGATATTGAAGGTTTAACTCTAAATTTCCCAAACAATATATCATGAGGATGTAGGTTCCTCCAATGTTTAGTAACTTTTGGGACGAAATATAAGATATTCCTTCTAATAAGAACTTTCTAGGTCTCATTCCCTTTAAGAGCTTTCAGAATCCATTTGGATGCCAAAGTCATCCCTTGTCTTTTCAAATCTTTAAGCCCTAGACCACCTCTTTCTTTCTCCAAATACTCCCATTTAATAGCATGCTTCTTGTTTTTACCTTTGTCATCTAATCAAAGGAAATTCTTGATTAACTTCTACATCTTATAAACATGATAACTTGCAGAAAACTAAATAGAAGCATAATTATGGAATAGGATTCCAATTATTTTTGACATACTTGGACCCTGCCTACAAGAGAAAGATAGTTATTATTCCAAATTTTTAATTTCTTTTCAATTTTTACAAACATCCAATTCTATACATATTTTATAGAAGGCCTAACTGAGAAAGGAATTCTTAGGTATCTTACAATTTTTCTTGGTCCACCCCATTGCCAGTTAAACTTTGAAAACCAATTAGGAGGTGTTCTAGACCAGCCTAAAAGGATAGATTTTGACTCTAACAATTTTGCACCAGAGGCTTGAAAAAATAAATCTAATCTATCCATCAGATTGATTATATTTCTTTCATCCAACATAGGAAATGGGGTAGTATCATTGGAAAATTGTACATTTAAAAATGAGGAATTATCAAGTAAGGTGACACCCTATATAGTCAACCCAAGAATCCCTACTCTCAACATATAATATAGATCCTTTGTGGAAATTTTAAATAATAACAAAGTTAATGGGAATCCTTGCCTAATGGATCTCTCCAAAATAAAAGTATCAAAAAGAGAACCATTCACTTCCACCTGAGCATTGAAATCTTTGAACACCTTAAACATTATACAAAATTTCTCAATAAATCCAAATTCTTCTAACGCAATAATCACAAAAGACCATTCCATTATATCATATTATTTTTTAAATTCTAGAAGCAACATCCCCATATTTTGATTACATCTTTTTTCCTAGTCCAAGGATTCCCAACTGGTAATTAAATTCTCAAGTATATATCTACCCTTAATAAAACTTCATAATCAATGGAAGGATCTGTGTAATTTTCCTAACTAGAAATTTAGCTAGGATCTTATATTATACATTCAAGAGAGTAATCAGCCTCCCTTCCTTAATATTATTTTTATCTCCCTCCTTGGGAAGGATTTTAATGATTCCTTTGTTTATATTTTTCCCCAGTGAGCCTACCTCAAGAGCTTCTTTATATACTTCAATGAGGTCATCTACAATCCATTCTATTTTTCTCTATAAAATTTTATTGGAAGGCCATCAACCCCAAGATACTTACCATTCTAGAAGAACAATATGGCATTTACAATTTCATCTTTGGAAATTCATTTTTCAAGATCCATATCCATCTCCTTGGTAATATTTTTTGAAACATTTTTTTACAAATTTCTTAAGATTGGGTGCAACCTATTGTGTTATCCTCAATTGTAAACATTTTTATATAAATCATAAAAAAAATTGATATCTTTAGTATCGTAAAACCAACACTCGTTATTCTCAATTGTGCCAACACTTTCAACAACATTTTTCTTTCTTAACAAATTAAAGAAGTATTTGGTTCCTCTATCCCCATCTTTTATCCAATTAACTTTGGCTATTATCTTAACTCCTTGATCCTTTTTTATTTGAAACCACCTTGTCTATGTTTAATTTAATTAAGATGTTGAACACAATCTGCATTATTCATTTTTTTTTGCACATCAATTTTTGTAGCTAGCAATTCATCTTGCAACACACATTCCAACCTCTTGCTTTCAATAGCTATTTTTTTTCCCAATAGTGCTCAACAGAGTCTTAATATTGGCCATCAACCAATCCCAAGAATGTTTGGTAGATTTTTTAAGGAAAAATTCTTGTTGATATATCTTATTTAGTTCAATGTCATCCAAGCAATCAACATATTTCAACAAAGTGTTGAGTTTAAAAATATTGTCCTTCTAATACCAAAATTGGAAACGTGCCCTTTAACTACTATCTTTACTTCTATAGGATAGTGGTCAGATATGGTCCTTGGTTTTACTCAAACACAATTGGCCCCTTCAAAATTATCAAAACAGAATGTACATTCTCGACATAGAATCTATCAAGTCTACAGTAGATTCTATTGTTATCCAACTAATTATTGCACCAAGTAAACCAAATTATTTTGATTTCTCTTTTTCTCCTTCCATCGAATCAAACAATTTTAACATTTTTTTCATCCTTTGCCAATAAAATCGTTCATTTTATTTCCAAGCCAAAGGGGATCCCCCATTATTAGCCTCTTTGTTTTTAATTGCACTAAAATAACCTTCAATTATCCAAGCTACTCTAGGAAACTCTATCGTGAGACATTTTCATACCTCTATTCTTTCTTGTAGTCATTGGGAGCATAAATTTAGCATATCCCAATTTTTTTATCATTCCTTTCAATCATTATCCAAAGGCGTCTATTACAAGGGGAACAACTTGAACTTTTTATGTATTTATCCCATTTATGATTTACTAGTATAGCAATGCCTCATTTCCCTTTGGAATGATTAGTATGAAATTAATAGAGTTTCTCCATACAAATCTCAAAGTACTAACTAGATGGAAGCCCATAGATTTAACCTCACAAATCATTAGGCAATCAAGGTCCTTTTTATCATTACACAGAGTTCTTGGAACAAGTTCTTATCAGGGGATTCTAATCCCCTAATATTCCAACTTAAAATAATTATCTTTATCTAAAATGGGGGTTGGTAATTTATTTTGGTTTTTGTACAGTCTATCAAATCATGTGGGTAGATTCTCTTATTTTCCTTTTTTTCTCAAGTTTTGAGTCCTATTACTCCTACTTACATTTTTCCTCTCTTTGACTTCTTCCTCCTTATGAATTAACTTGTCTTTTATATTCTAGCTCACCGCCTCATCTTGGAAGAGTGTATTAAAGAAATTCTAATTCTTATTTTATTTACTCATGTCATCATCTAGAGATAAACCTCTAGAATCAATTGAATCTCTAATTTTTGGAGGGTCTGGGAGTATGCTATTCCTCTCCTTTATTCTTTCTTCAATTTTCTCTTTTAGTTCATCCAGTACAAGTTCTTGGGAATTCTTTTTTCTAGCCAAAATATTGAGTCTCAGGAGAAACTTATTTATCCTCTTCTCTAGTTTTTTCACATTTTTGAACTATTGTTACCAAAAGGTTCAAGGGAATCATTGAGCCCCAACATCTTGTTAGAGTCCATGTGTTCAACATTTTTTTCATCACCTTTTTAGGTTGGGTCTCACATTTTTCAATGGGTTTCTCCCCTCTAGGGTTTTCCTCTTTGTCTCCCTTGGGAGGTTGTTCCTCACAGGATTTAACCAATTCTTTATTATTGAAATAGCCTTAGAAGGCTTAAGGTTTCTATTATTTTTAGGGATTTTAGGACAATCCTTTTTTATGTCCATATTTTTTACACAAAAAGCAAGCATTTAAACCTCCTATGGCTTCTATTTCACAATGATAGGTTTTTCCATCCAAGGAGAATTCAATTGCATCAGGGATTTAGACTCCAATGTTAAAATTTACCAAAACCATAACATTCATGTGGGGTAGAGTGGACCTTGTTTCTTCAACCTATAGGGTTTTTCCTATATGTTTCAACAGTTGTGGCAAAAAGACTCTGATTTTTGGAGGAAAAAATTTTACATTTAGCCACCTTGGGATGGAATTGAGTGTGATTTCCTCTTGAATGGCTTATGTGGACTAGGCAATAGCTTTAAACAATGTCTTACCTATGTTTTGGAAGTCCTTCTCCAACACTCTTTTTCACATACTATGATTTTTCAAAAAACTATGAATAATCCTTTCTGAATCATTCTAGAAAAGGAGAAGTAGATACCTATTTTTTCCCACACATTTAACAACCAATTATCAAAAAAAATACCACAAGTAGATTACTAGAATCCATGCAAGGAAGGAAAACCACCATATTGTTTAATCTATTATCTTATTTCTTTACTAATTTTAACATTTCCTCATTTTCCATGCTCTAAGCAGTCTTCTCTTCCCTCCATGTTGGCATCTCTATCATCTCCTTCGATTCCCACATAAAATTCTACATCTTCTAAAGGATTTTTTGGTTCCTTTGTTTGCGAAGCTTCCTTGAAATTTTTTGGTTCTTCATTTTGGTTGACCTTCTCCCCTCCTTCAAGAATTAAACCACAATCCATATACACTGGCACATATGCAATTAACACATCTATGCAAGCATAAAAACTAACCCAAAATGACCACCTATACATAGACAAGACCAAACCAATATCAATTTAAAAATAAAACACATAGAAAATCACACACAAAAACTGATGCAAAGGACTCTAAGGACAAGGCAACTAATTTCTACTAGAAAAATAGAATGAAACTTGTGAATGACAATAATGAAGCACCACAAAACACCATGTAAAAAGAGGCTCATAGGTGGCGGTGGGTGACTTCTCATCTACCTAGCGCAACACCAGAGCCTCTCTCATCTTTTCAAATTTTCAAACTTGGACAGAGGCAAGGGCAAATAGCAAGGTTTGGAGGAAAGGGATACCTCAATGAGAAATTTCAATATCTCAATAGGAATAAATGAAATGGTAGATTTGGATGAAAAAAAAATACCAATAATGGAAACTCTAAAACTCCAACATAAGCATAGTTCTTAGAAATTTGAGCATAAAACTTCAACACTTAGAACCTTTTTTGGACCTTAGCAACTTTTAACACATGATAGACACATGGGAGTGACGAAGAAAAACACACATGTAAAGTTTGATCAAGGGAGACCCATTAGGAATAATATTTAATAAGTTATATATGATGGGGAAAATAAGGTCAAAATGTATAAAGGTTTCACCTAACTTGAGAATAGTTTGGATATTGTGAAGTTGGGTGCTAACATTTGATCTAGTTGGGGATGTGGGTCTCTTATAGGCATAGTGAGAATCTAGATCTCTAGGAGCATACCAAGAAAAGGGGACCAAGAAACAAAAACACTTCATCATTGACCAAACAAGGATCATGATTGTACAAAGACACATAACACAATAATTACAAGATAAACCACAACAAAAACATGAGTGACAAAAAAAGGACAAAAATATATATACATGGGCTCTCAAAACCATACCTCAAGAGAAGTAATACTTAAGGTACTAACCATGAATAGGTAGCTTCATGAGTTCTCCATCAATATTTTTGAGGTAGAAAGTGCATTAACCATATTCTTCAACAATTTTATAAGGTTCAACCCATAATGAATTAAATGCTTTATGTTTTCCTTTATCCTTTGGTTTGGAGTTCCACTTGAGAACAAGATCACCCACTTGAAACTCCCTTAGGATAGCCATCATATCAAAGGTATACTCCATTTTTTTTGTATCAATAGGTTCCTCTCATAGGTGACCATTATTGCGTCTTATAGTTTTATGAAATCATGTGTTCTTTGGGAAATGACATCTTCTTCTTCCCCTCAATTCGCTACTATAGTTTGTAAACTAGTAGTCCCAAGTTGATTGGCAGTTTGGCCTCCATTCCATAAACTAGTTCAAATGGACTTCTCCCAATAGCTTTCTTGTAGGTTATTCTTTTATCCCAAACATCAGACTTTACCTTATCTACATTTTCTTATTTACATATTAGATTATTTCTATTGATATTCATAATGCATTTGTTGTTTGATTCAACTAATCCATTTTCCTATAGATTATAAGGGGAAAATATATCAAAGATATCTAATATTAAGAACACTTATCCGTGAACTTATAGGATTTAGAAAATAGTTAATTATTAGCAACTATTCATGATGGAACCCCAAACCATGTGATGTCCTATTCATCAAGAAGTTAATCACCATTTTGTATGTAGTATTTCTTATGGGAATTACTTGTACCCATTTGGTGTATTCAGTAGCCACCAATATCCATTTATATATGTTGCTTTAATTTTCAATAATAACCCTAATGAAATCTATGCCCCATTTATAAAATGAAGCCTTAACTAAAATTATCATAAGGTTAAGTGCACCAATAAACTTCATCTTGTTGGAGAATCTTTAGAAAACATCACATCATATGACAAAATTGGTCATATCCCTAAATAATGTGCCTACCACCAATATTCCACTCTCATGATCATATGAGTGGTATTATTCAATGTGAAACACCCATTGCACAACCCTTGGTGGTATTTCTTAATGACTCTTGTATATTCTTTCTTATTCAAACACTCAATGGCTACTCCATCAAAATTTCTCCAAATTAATTGGCCTTGGAGTAGTACATATCTCTAAGTAATCATCCTTAATTATCTTATTTATTTATCATCCAACTCTAAAAGATATCTTAGGTTCTCTAAATAGAGGATAATTTATTTGTACCAAGGACAATCCCATTATTGGCAAGGAGGAAGAGATGGGTCAGATTCAACTTGATGCACTTTAGATGCATCCAAATTTGTATTAGTCATGAACTTATAAAGGATTTAACCACTTTTCAACTTGGTTGTCTTCACCTCCAAGTCATACCCTTGGGTCTTTTTGATCCATCTACACCTTTTTCTTAATGCCTCATGTTGCATAAAAATATCTTGGTTCCTATCAGATATGATCTAGTTTTTTTACTACCTTAAAAAAAGAATAGACATATTTCTCCATGATGAAGTATATTAATTTTCAACATCTCTCAATTATTTTCTAAAGAAATATATTGATTTTTCGTAACCGTCTTTATTATTCTATAACAAAATTTATTAATAGTGTAAAATGTTGTAAAAAATGAAAGTCTATGAATAATCTGGACTTGCTAGCATCAATATCTTTTTTAGTGCATATTTGATATCCATGAAGGAATCAATTGATTTCGTGTCCTAATCGATTTCCATTTCTTTAGTACCTTGGAGATGGAATTTTCTTTCTCTACAAAATTAGGATAAAATCTCGTAACAAAACTTATTTGCCCAAAGAATGATTAGACTACCTTGATTATCTTGAGATCCAAGATGAGATCAACAGCATTGACCCATTTTAGATCAATCCTTATCCATTTCTTGGAAACAATATATCCAAGGAGCTTTCATTTTCCACTCTGAATACACATTTCTTGGGATTCAAATAAATCTCATATTCTAAACACCTTTGGAAGAATAACTCCAAGTGTTTTCAATAATCATCTTCATTCTTAGAGTATGCAATAAAATAGTCCTACTCTAGACCACCATAATCTCATTTATAAGGTTAGAAAATGCAACATTTGTCACCCTTTAAAATTATCTTCCCATATTATTCAACTCGAATTACATCCTGATTCAAACCAATGTTCCCCATTGTGTGGTGAATATTTTATTTTGCTTCTCAAATTCCTTGACCATTACCTAATTGTAACCTGAGAAGCCATCCATCATAGACAAATTATGACCTTGTCACCTACTGTAATAAATGGTCCATACTATGAAATCAATAGTTGTTCTTGAGGGACTTAATGTTTAAGTTTATAAAATCCATAAAAATTCTAACATCCCATGTAGACACTTAAAAAATTTCTAAATGATATCACGCACTCGAATTGGGTATACTAACATCATTTCCTCCTAAAACCCATCCTCTTTTCGCTTAATTGATTAAATTTTCCTAGCTATTTAATTAATTATATCATTTGCATCTATTAACCTAATTAATCTAATCAAGTTAATTCACCCCCTTTCATGCTAACATTTCATCTTATTAAATTAAATGCATCAAGTTATTTAATTTAAATCCCTACGTCTTCTTATTTAATTAAATAACCCTAAGTTATTTAATTAAATATCATTCCACTTTCCCCCGTTTTCATTAAATCACTTTATTTAATGAATATCATGAAATTCCCCTAATTGCATAATTAAACCTTTGTTTAATTATCAACTAATGAATTTGATTCCCCCCACTTGCAAGAGAATAGGGAATATTCCTCCTTTGCACATTCCTCCAAAACGGGAATATTCCCATGGAATATTCCTTCCCCTTTTGCACAATAATCTATTTATTTCCCTCACCCATGAGAATATTCCAAAGAATATTCTCTCTCCTCACTCATTTGAAAAAAGGAATATTCTTCTTTGTAACAAACTTACAAAACTTCATGTGCAAGTTAACTTACAAGACTTCTTGTGCAAGTTAAAAGTGTGTTTGTTTGAAAGAATATGAGCCCTTGATTCTTTTCTTGATCCATGTGATCATTGATTCTCATCCGTTGATGAGAATCCATGATCCATGTTTTATCTTTCCTCCTTCCTTGACCATTTATTAACCTTTTTTTATCTCAACCCTTTATTTCTCATTTGTCCTCCTATAAATAGGTCACTATTTGGAGACAAATGGATCCACCTTTTAAGAGCAAAATTGGTGCAGGTGCACCCTAGCAAAGCATGCCTCAAGGAGGAAACTTCAAGTTTTTGAGTTAAAAATGTTGATAAAATGTTGTAATAAGGCCACATTAGACATATAATAGGTCATAGGTAAGAATTTTGAGTCATTGGGCATTAAATGTAAAAATTGCAAAAATTGCCTAATTGTTGTCATGTCAATATTGCAAAAATGCAAAAAAGGACAAATAGGGGAATATGAAAGGTTAGGTAGTTAAAGATTTATTTTTAGGCATTGTATCTGGTTTATAAAGGCATTTGGAAGCCTCACAAACTTTGAGGCAGGTTGAGGGATGTTGTATAAGTGAAGAAATCAATAAAATACTCTGTTATTCTGTTAATTTCTTGCATTTTCTTGGTTTCAGGCCATTGTACGGCCATGAATGGTGCTTAAATCCTCTCATCATTTTTTACATTAAATACATGTGAATCTATTTCATTTTTCAATTTATTTCATTTAAATCCATGAAAATTGGTGAAAGTTATTGGGAAAATACTCTAGGCAGGTAAAACCCTGAACTAGGGTAAACAGTGGACTTTAAAAATTGTGTTTCTTCCATTTTGGCTCGGTGGGAAAATATAATTTATTGTAAGAAGGCTTCTTTTGGAATGTACTCTCATATTCCAAATTCTTAGACAAATAAATAGTGGTTAGCATATGAAACAAGAAAGCCAAGAGGTCTGAAAAAGTTGAAAAGGATTGGTAAAACTGTGCACAATGGAGTTTTAAGGAGTTTTAATTGAGGTGTATGGGTCCTTATTTTGTAATAATTGTTTTTAAAGAGTGGGTGGGTGTGTTTAGACCCCTTTTCCTATTATGGTTTGATAAAATAATAATTTTTGAGTTCAATATTCATGATTGTCATGTTGTGGCAGAGTTAATACAGTCCTAGTTTGGATAGTGATCAATGATGAATTTGTGTTTTGATGAAGTAAATGGCATTCTACTTGGGTGAAAGTATTATAAAATAATGTATTTATTTGTTTATATTCCTCTCAAGATAAATTTTGCAGGATTAAAGGGTTGTGTGTCCATTTATATACACTAATCTTACATGACAACCTGTGACAGTCACATTTTGGGAATCTAAATGGAAGGTCTAGTATAGGGGTTGGATAAAATGTCTTGAATAAATGTGGGAGATGGTTTTATTAATTTTTATAAATGTCTTTGAACATTTTTATTCCATTGAAGAATAGAAATGGGCTTGGGAAGTTGGTGCTAATTGTTTGTGTGGTATAAATAGGCCTAGTAGTGGATTTGGGCAGTCTACTTTTGAAAGCCTTTATGTTGAGTTGTTTATGTTGAAGAAAGGGTATGGGTCAATTATTTTGATGTTTTATAATGTATTTTGAGGATTCAACAAGGATTTTTTCCTTTGATCTCAGTTTGGTGTCTTAAAATCAAGAGTTTTCTGAAGATTGGATGAGTCCTAATTGAAAGGACAAGCAAGAATTGGTTGAGTTTTTGTCAAGTTGAGTTTGGTTCATAATTTTGTGGTCCTGCATTGCATCAAAAACTTATGCTATTAAAATCACCTTCACTTGCACTCATATTTAGCACTTAATTAACATCATTTTAGCTTAATTTAATTGCATTCTTAGCTTAGCTTCCATTAATGGCTTCCACGATAACATAGATGCATTCATTGAGCTTATTTAGTAATTAGAGTTTCAATATTTTTAGCTTAAAATCCATTTAGATTATCTTTGCATACATCCATATCAATCATCTTAGTCTACATCATGTTAAAATAGCTTGCATCATATTAGTTTAGCATTTAAATCATGTTTTCACACCCATCTATCATCGATTTCGTAGATTCTCTTCAATAGAATCGATCAGAATAGGCTCATTTATCCACAGGATTGGGAAAGGGTTACCATTCCACATCAATGTGACACCACTCCCCCAATAGGATAAGTTTCAATGAATTAGAATGGGTGTTTTTAAAGCTTTTTTAGTTTAATATGTTTGTTTTAATGGATTTCTAGTTTAATAATCTTTATTGATTGATCTCTATTCGGATTAACATTTAGTGGCATGAATACGCTTTGAATCCTTATGGATCAAGTGTAGCCAACTGATACTAATTCGTCGGTCATATTTTGGCACTAGAAGGAGGGCACGAACTAACTCATCTGATGATTTTCTTGTCAAATCTTTGTTTCCCTTGTGTTTTCAGGTACAGTGACACTATTGATTATCCATTGACACATTTGATGATCCGTCGCTATACAATGACACACTTTAATTTTTAGTTTATCGACACATAATTAAAATAGCAACGTATAATTAATTTCATCACCCTAAATTAATATAATGACGCTAATTTAATTTTTTAACGCAGAATGAATTCTTTTTTAGCAACATGATTGATTTGGCAACACAATTGACCTCAATGTTTGTTGTAGAGGGTCGCTATTGATTTTTTAGTATGGTGACACATATCCTATACAGTGACACTATTGATAAATTTCAATGACGCAATTGATTTCAGCATCGTAAATTACTAGTAAACAAAACAGAACTTGATTTTTTTACATGTGTTTGAATTTTTTGGCTTTATCTAATTACTAATATGTCTCTGACTACTTGTTCTGGTTTTTATACTAACTGGTTTTGCATGTTTGGATGATAACATTTCAAAGTGAAGGATCATTTTATCATTAATTTTATAATTGTAACAAGTGTTTCAACACTTATGAGGCAATTATAACCCATTTATGATGATTTTTATTTCACATTTTAGGACCAAACTAGATTTATTTTGGACTTTAAAATGAACATTCAAATTGGTTAAAATTGAACACTCACATCATATTGCTTGTTGGTTTAAAATTGAACAAAACAACTTCCATATTTCGTTTGGTGTTTAAAATGAATTTATTTTGCTATGATGGAATAAAATAAACATGTGTTTGATTTGTCTAAATATTCTTGTTGTGTGTAACCAATCCCCTTGCACTTTATGTGATCTTGTGTGGAGAAACACACAATTCTACTTCTCTACTTGGAAGTGCTTATCCTCTCCCCTTGCACCTATTGGAAATCTTGGGTGATGAAAAGAATTTTATGCTTCAAACATGTGTCACCTTTAGAAAGGGACTTCCTCCAAACTTGTGAGAGGGAACCACTCAAAGTGGTGCTTTCATTCTGGCTCGCTACATAAATAAAATTGGTTGTGATGAAAGTCACTAATCAAGTTGATTGTGGTTGTCCTATACTGATGAATGTCTCCCTTAATATCCTTGTGATGCATTAAAACCCTTAGATATTTCTAAGGTTTAGGATGCCTCTTAATTGAGTAGAATCACCGTGTGTATGGCACCAATTTATCCCGGATATGGTCATTAAAATCCTTGTTTCTAGTGGCTAACCAAGTCCAATTGCCAAAAAATATTTCAAAGTAGTGCATGGGAGTAGCACCACACCTAAAAGTTACTTACCATGTCTAGTTTTTTTATTTAGGCATAAAGAAAATAGGGAATGGACTCCATTGCTTGGCATGTCAAGACGTTACATTTCCTTGACATAGCCTATTTGTCCACTTCATCTTCACGGATTAATCATCTCTTCCAATGATGGTAATCCTATGAAGAAATACGTACCTAATCTATCTAGGATTGTAAATAATCGAGACATTTTAACACTTGCTTGATTCCAAAACAATTACAAACAAACATCAACAAAGTCTTTTCAAAATTTCAAACCTTTTAGTCTAAGTATGGATACCCTTTGACAAACTTTGATATTGATGCTTGTTCTAAGAATTTATTCGTAAAGACTTCTAATTTATTTTTGTTTACATCTCAATTTGTACTTCCCAAAGTTAACCTAGGTAACTATGCCCTTGACTTCATCCTTTTCACAAAATGGGCCTTGTGAAATTGATGATTTTTTTGACATAGACATTTATTTTGAAACTTAATCAAGACAAGTGTTTTTGGTAAAAAGAACTCATTTAGGCAAGATAAATTGACAAATTGAACCTCACATGACCATTTGGAATCAGATCACTCTGGTGGAACAACCAAACCTTACGCCCGCTATCATGCAAGGAAAACATTGCAAAACATTGCGTCCAAATTCTATTGTCAAAATTATTGGGTCCTATTTCCAAAATCATTTGGGTTCTATTTTACCAAAATCATTGAGTCCTTAGGGTTTTATCACTTTAGAGGTATAGCATGTTTCTCACTACCTTGTTCTTGGAAAACAAAGGTTCATTCTAGGTCAACATTGGGTCAAATATTTCATCCATCCTTCATCATATTTCATCCTTCACTTCACCAAAATTTGTAAACTTTTGAACACACCAACACTTTGGACTTAGACGTCAATCAACCCAAACCCTAACTTAGCTAATTTTTAGTGAAATGAATCATTTTCCATGCATTTGGTTAAGTTAGTTATCATTTGTGGACTAGTTTATCTTAAGGTCACAAGTCTACCTTAAAGATTCACGAGTTCATTAACATCCTTTATCCAAACATCAAAACATCAAACTTAAGTCAAAAGTGTTGTCCCAAAAAATTTGCAAAGATCACCCTCCACATCATTCACCTTTTTCATTTCCCATTATCACCATTTCTCCAAAAAGACTTAGAGCGTACCTTTTACCTAGATTTGAGTCAACTAGAGAGTTCAAACATTATAAATCTCAGTACAGCTCTCCCATAGGTGACCCACAATTTATGGTAACCACAAGATCACAACATAAGAGAATCATGGAGAAAACCAAAGTCTCATCTACCATCAGTGATACCAACCCTCAATAATTTGATCCATGATTTCATTCTACCCCCGCACAACAAATCCAAGATCTGGTAGGACCATATGAGGTAGAAGATGTCACAAACAACCCATTTCAACTTACTAAAGATGAACTTCTTGAGTATGAACAAAATCATCCAACTTTTCTCACGCAAAATTTGGCACTAGGGTTAACCCAATCTATGATTCAACCAACTCCATCCCTTGTGCCAAGTCAACCCTTAACATATAGTCTTGAAACTAGGCTAAGAACCAACCTTGGTCTCACTTCATGCCTAGGAACAAACACAACTATGGGTATTCACAACATGACCATTCCATTAACTGGAAAACTTCCCCAAAACACAAGTTGGACACCAACATTTGGAAAAACACTTACATTCCATGACGCCACAACAACCTTTACATTTTGAGTGCAACCATCTTCATCCATCACCACAAATACCCAAAGTGTGCCTAACATTATACAAGGTAATGTGAACCAAGTGCCTCAAGTAGGACAACAAGGGAAAGTTAACACTATCATGCAAAGTCAACCCTTGACAAGTGGTTCTAGCAACCCCATCGACACATCGAAACAAGTGGTTACCCAAGCTACTCAATTCAATCCACCATCCACATCAAACCCATCTAACATTAACCCAAATAAAAACAACACCTTGGTTACAAATCCCATCAACCAAAGTAATACCTTGGTCACACCTCAAATACAACAAGGGAACCCTGGTGCAGGAGCACCTAAGGAACAATAAGGAACAACAGGCGGTTCATTAGGTGAATAAGAAATCTAGAAGGACAATTTTTTTTTGTTTTCATAATGGTCATGTTGACCATTGTGTGGTGAGCTTAGAGGTGTTTTTTTTCTTTAGGAAATAAGTTGTCATGAGATAAATAAGTTTAGAAGCTCATCTTGTTGAGTTGTCAAAAGTTGCAAAAGGTTGAAAAACACAGTGGATTTTATAATTTTCATCATTAGGTCATCTATAGGTTCGAAAAAAAGAGCTTAATTGTTTTTAGAGCCTATTTAAGATATGCTTCGACCATGGAGTAGGGTTGGAGGCACTGATATTGTAGTGACTTTTTGTGACATTGAAAGAAACATCGTTCTGTGAGGCAATTTCTAATTTTTGCAACTAAATAGTGCTTTAATGGATTAAACCTGCTACTGTTTTTGGTTGTGGAATGTAGTGTTGGTAGTTTACAAGCATTGTATAACATTAAATAGCTTCTTTGTTCAATTTGTAAGCACTTTTTGTAAATAGTTTCATTTTACCCTGTTGCTGGTCTGAACCAGACAGGTTTTAGGAAATGGGGTGCTAGAGCACTTTCCCACTGTACAAATTGTGCGAACCTTTGGGAACAGTGCCTAGACACCATGCTTGTACATATGGTAGATTCTATGGCTTGTGTGTGTGCAGGAGCGGCTAGCCATGTCTTTCCCTAGGTGAGCTAGGCAGAGTCCAGCTAGGGAAGACAAGGAGTGCAAGGCACCTAAATTGCAGGGGTGTTAAGGTTTTGAAAAATTTCCTTTTTGAGAATTTAGCTAAGGGTCTTGGAAAGGTTTGGTGGTCAGGAGGAGGCTCCACCAACCCATTTTGTGTGAGAAAACTCTGACAGGCTGGAAGCATCTAGTGAAAGGCTTGTAAACCCTAGTTTTAGGCCATTTTCAAGAATTGGCTTTATACGGCTGGTAAAGGCCCAAAACCCCAAAAGTCTTGGAGAGTTAGGAAAATGAACCAGGGATCTCAAAGAAAGAATGGGTTGTTCTTGTAATATTTTAGAACAAAGACCAGATTACTTAGAGTTGGAGGCCTAAAAGGGGCTCATGGCTAGTAGCCCTTTTAACCCCAAAAGAGGGTTTTGATGAAAGCGACCAGGAATTGGAGCAAGAAGGTTAAACCAGAACCAAAAGTTGAATGATTACAATGTTTTAAAACACCTTCATACCCCTACATAAAATTAGTGAAGGTTGGAGGCTTAGTTAGTCCTTAGGAAGATTAAGGGCTAAGGAGAGATTGGCAGAGAGAGCACCAAGATTGGCTTGGTTAGGGAAATGAAGATGATAGTAGGGTTGGCCAAGAGAATCAAGGGTGCCTAACAAGCATTAGGGCCTATAGGTTGAGAAGGTGGAGAGTGACACCAAAGGGTTTTCCAAGGTGAGACACAGAGCATGGGACAGTGAGTGTCTCATCCAACCCTATCCTATCAAATCCCTTACCCATCAATCAAGGGAACCCTTTCAATTAGTTACAAGGTATGAATGTGCCATTACCATCGTAATACCAAATGGCACCAACATCATCTTTCCCCTTGGTCCTCCATGGCATGAAAAATCAAATGGGACCTCAATCTTACATTCCTCCACCTCAATCCACTATCCTACAATGAATGTTAAACCAAGGGAACCCCCATCCTCTCTTCAACAACCTACAACACATTCAAAACATCAACACCAAAAACTCATCGCAGATGTCCCAAAAATCAAACAATCCTACATTTCAAGCACATGCCTTAGCTTTACAGCAAGCCTTCCAACAATAGCAAGCTCAACAAGCAACCCTAGTCACACAATAATAGTAACAATAACAAGTAGCCTTAGCAGCACAACAACAAAATCAAGCCCATCAAGCAGCCTTAGCAGCACAGCAACAATAGCAAGCCCAACAACAAGCCTCAGTAGCACAACAACAACATCAAGTCCATCAAGTAGCCTTAGTAGCACAACAACAACAACAAGCCCAACAAGCAACCCTTGTGGCCCAACAAAAACAACAAGCCTTAGTAGCTCAGCAGTATTCCCAACAACAACAACAACAAGGTTTCTACTATAACCCTCAATAGAATATCGCCAATACGAACATGTTAGGAACGTATACACCTCCACCACTATCACCTTCACAATATCCATACACACCATACAACACCCCATCATATCAAAATCCCACGTACACTCCATCTGTCATCCCACAATATGCAACCTATGTTCCTCCACCAAACCCACAAGACGGTGTAGCATCACAACTTAGGGTGTTAACACAAGAAATGTAGGATATCCAGATGGAAAAAATGATGAAGCCCCATACACAACAAAACCTATGTCCATATCCATTTGATCAAAACATCGCAATGATACTATTCCCTCCCGGCTTTGAGGTCCCCAAATTTGATAAATACAAGGGGGGAGGAAATCATGTGGATCACATCAAGGAATTCAATGCCATGTGCATGGAGGTGGACTATAATGATTCCTACTTAATGTGCCTTTTCCAATGAAGTTGAATAGGTCCTACCATGGATTGATTTTCACAATTACCTCCAAGCATCAAAACCTTCCAAGAAATCATTGATAGATTCATAGATCACTTCTCCTTTAATCTTGACATGGATGTGAGCTTAGAAGAGTTATAAACTCTCAAACAAAACAAAAGAGAATCTTTCACCAATTTCTTGCAATGATGGAGGCAAAGATCTAGTAAGAGCAAGTGGCCCATTACTGATGAACAACAAGTGGGCATTATCATAGCAAATGTTGATGCAGATCTATCCTTCCACTTGAAGATGCAATGTATTACCTCTTATGACAAGCTTTTCCCTAGGTCCCTTAACATCAAGAGAGCCCTAATCTCGCAAGGGAACACACAAGTGTAATAAGACAACCTCCCATCCACTAGTTTTAATGACAAGCACTACTATTGGGCCAAGAACAAGAATTTTACTAGTGATGGTGTTGTTGATACAAAGTTGGTCTTAACTACTCCTAGACAAGAAAACACACAACATGCGCCCCAAAGAACAAACAGTGCTTCTAAACAACAATTCACTCCCTTAGGGGAACCTATGGAGGATGTGCTAAAGCAAATTGATACAGTCTAACCTTATCACACTCCCAGATTTTTCAAACTATCAAGAGCCACAAGTCAAACCTCGTAGCTATAGAGATGATCATTTTTTGTGAATTTCATCGATACAAAGGTCATAACACAAAAAAAAATTAGACTCAAACATCTAATAGAAGATCTTATTGAACAAGGATACATTGATGTCAATAAAAAATTTGGGAATAAAAATTTGAAATTTTACACAAACCCTATACCTAATCATACAAAAGTAAAAGATTCAAGAAAGGCATCAACCTCAAAAAATGTAAACCATACACATGATACCACAGTGGGAAATATTTATTTATCACAACATGAGGAATCAGATACGCATTGAGATACAATTTTAAAACAAATTCCAAACCCATCAACAGTGTTTAGCAAAATTTTATACTATAATGACATCAAGTGGATATCAGATTGTGATATCTCTCCCACATATGACTCAATGATTGGGCATGTTGAAGAAGTTCCAAAAGAGCCAAAAATATCCTTTGTTGCACCCATACCTACCGACTGTTGCAAAGAGTCTTTTACCGATGATCTATCATCCACTTGAGGATCGTGACAAGAGGAGGCTCTTAAGGATAATGAAAGTTACTCTGAATCAAATCAGGATCAAGAACCCCTATCCCCAGAGTTTCACCAAGATCTAAGGGACATATTTGAAACCATTTTAAACTTTAAAGATGTCCCCGATAGCACCCCCAAAATGTTTCTTTCTAACGGACATATAGACATTCTTCATCCAAAACAAGAGTCTCCCAATCTTGGTATTCCTACACAAAAGCAATCAACAGTTGAGACTCTTGATTCTTACAGTGATTGTGCATCATCAACATCTTTTGAGTCAACATCAACATCTTTTGAGTCATCACCAACATCTTTTGAAGCAGTATCAATAGATAACGATGTCATAGAATTAGAGCAAATAGTTCATAGTCCTGAACAACATGGCCCCATAGCAATATCACATGTTCATGACAAGGCATATTCAGTGGCTATGGATTAGAAGATACATTATCAGGGAAAAGGATTAGGTATTGATAATACCTTCACAACGTTGAGGTAAATCTTGTCTACAATAAACATCAACATATGGGGCACAAAGGATCCTTATGATGAAAATATTGTCGACACTACAACTAGTCATATCATGAATCGTCATCCACCCATCATCTCATACGCAAATTGGGACCAACGTAAAAAGAAGAATTCCTATCAAAGCAAGGCGAAGATCATCAAAGAAAATGAATTAGTAAAGCAAAAAGGACACATCAAGTATAAATGGATACCAAAGAAAAATAAAGAAAATCATCCCTCTAAAACTCCATTAGTCAAAGAAACTATCGGGAAAAATCAAAAAGGGAAATGTATCCATCATAAGCATCCTCAAATACAAAAGCAAGCTTCTCAAGCAAGGAACGAAGTATATCCAGTGGTTGGTCCTAATTCCATGAAAACCTCCATCCCCAACCATCATTGCTCATCTTCCAAAGTTTGGAGAATCAAAGGTTCCAAACCATCGACCAATCCATTTCATATTCCTTCATACATATCATTGTCCACTCCATTCATGATATCTAATTCTCGCATTGACCATGTGTTGGCAGTTACTCTACATCAAAAGGATTTTGAAGGCACCTTATCACGATGTGTGCACATAGACAAGGTTAAATATGGTATCCACAAGGCAAATAAGAGTTCTTCAAGGTTGCATTCAAGTGCTCGTATCTTAGCAAAGCAACTTCTTCAAGTAGGATATCGCTGGCATGTTATGAAAGTGGCCTCTACATCAATTCCACTAGGTGGTTCAACATGAGGGTAAAACTTCCAAAAAATCATTAAAAAATAAAAAAATCAAGAAAATAGTAAAAATAAAAAATCGTCCTCTAGTGAAAACTACTATGGTGGTGCTTTGGGCAAGTACTATGATGAAAACTTGGCAAACAGTCATCATAAGTAGAATCGAGCGTCTATATAATCCTTCTTGGATGGAAGCATCTCATCCTTGTCATGATAAATCCAATGTTCCCTCCATCCATCCAATCTAGATTCATCTGGATATTCCACTTTATCTTGATCTTGACAAAGATTTGTCATATACTTCAACTCTACTCATGGAAAAATTTTGACAAGATCTTTACCATTTTATATCATGAAGTCCAATAGCCCATATATAGCATGATAAAAATTTGTCAAACTCTTCACATATACATTACCTATCTTGGTTATCCATTGCATTATGAAGAATTGCTAGACATTGGGGGCAAGTTATTGCACTCTTATTTTTGAATAACTCTTGATTTATGTCTTAAATCTCACAACATGACATCGACATCGTGATCTATGTATCATTTTCCTCAAAATCTCATTGAAAATCCCAAAAACATTCATAAAACCTTATCAAAAAATCTAAAAACATTCAAAACCCATCAAAATCCCTAAAAAGATCAGAACATCAAAATTCCAAAAATAGAACCATGTCGAACTATGAGTCTCTAAGCTTGAACATAGGCAAGGCCATCATTGATGTGCCCTCGAGACACCCAAGTTCGGTCCTTTAAGAGTCAGTCATAATAAATTGGCATTCCATCAACTATTCATCTCTCATCAATAAGTCACATCAGTTAAACTACATGGTCTCTACATGTATAACGTAGGAAAGGTTCATCTTTGATCAGCCCATCAGGCCCCTAGGATAGGTCTTTTAGGTTAGGTTCTTGGTAAAAACTCTCATAAAATCCCTGAACATTTAAATATCATAAAAGCCTTAAACATTTGAAAACTTAGAAAAACACAAAAACATTTGGAAACTTGAAAAGCCCAAAACATTAGAAAACATTCAAAAGACCTAAACAACATCAAATATCCTGGAGAAAACCCTAAACAACCTCAAAATAATCCAAAAACATAAACATTCACATAAACTTTCAAAAAGACCAAAAATAGCCTCAAAATATTTTCAAAACACCAAAAACATTGAAATATTCTAGAAAACTCCAAAACCATCCATCCCATTTCACTTTCACCTACAATAAACCTTCACCCATAATAAATCGATCAACACCTGCAACCTTTGGAAACAAGTAGAAAGCAAGTATTGCAAGTCATAAAGTGAAAACCTAAGTGTCAAAATCTAAAGTCTAGATCATAGGTAAACGAGTTAGTGAAGTTTATATCAATAGCCTATCACACACCTCATCCTAATCAAAACACCTGATCAACATATCCTAGGATGAATCCTTCCTACAATGGACATTAGTATCAGACATCACCTTAGCTAAAATTAAACTAGCAAGAGATATAGATAACACTGACTATTTGTCTTTGATCTTTTCTTATGATTTATCTTATTCACCCATTCCAAGAACCTCTCGATGATGTCAAAATGATTTAGAGAGAAAGGAGTGGTGCATCGATCATTATCTTTCGTTTGATGTGCTTGTGGGTATTCTTGTAAAATAATCTTGGTGCATACTTTCTTAGTTATGTGTAGGGAAGTTGTTTGGGGTAGATTGTTGACTATTGTGTATTCTTTGGTCTGAGATATTTTGAACTGCTAAACTACATTCCAATGAGGTTTTTCGTATATCAAGGTATACCAAGATATGAGCAAATCATCATCCATCTCTCATCACCATTATCTAATAAAGTCTTGGTGGATCATAGAAATCAATGGTCAATCCATCCATCATATTCTTCTTATTCTTCTATCTTTACTAACAATTCTATCCAAGTATCAAATTTCTGTGATATATCAAACTATACATGAGGCTACCCATGGTCGATGATTATCTATACATCATCAAATTTGTCTACATTGGACATCTGAGTTTTTTAGTCCTCTTTGCCCTAAACCCATATTTAGCCTTTGTCAAGAAATCAACCCAAAATTCAAAAAAAATTCAAAATTTCTTGAGGGGGTAGGGAACCAGCTTATTCCTTCCACTGGGGCAACAGTGGGGCATCTAAAAAT
>VDFB02048839.1:0-21718 GCA_007258455.2 Sequoia sempervirens
TAGAAGAGGAATCTAGGACAGATTTTGACATATATTTGCCTAATAAGTAAAGTTTCCAGCCCCCTTGCAGCAGCAAAAGACAATAGTTCCAATCATTTTTTCTGGAAATACTTCATTTTTCAGGTCACCTAAGGTTTTGAAAGGGTTTGCTCCATATCCATGGTCAATACAAAGGGCCTTTAATCAGTTTTTCAGCAACCATGGAAGGAGATTTGAATTTGATGTTGCAGACACAAATTTCCTAGCTTGAATGCAGATTCAAGGGTCAAATCCAAGGATTTCAAGGTAAGTACTAGTCATTTTTCAACCCTATGCATAGCATATTTTGAGGATAGTTTCCACAGGTATATTCCCAATGTCATCAAGTTCTCGTGCTAGGGTTTGATCGTACCCTCATTCAAAGGATTCAGTACCATTTTTACTCTGAACAAAATACTAGTAAAATGGTTCTTAGGTTGGTGAGGTCTCAAAGTAATTAGGGTTATGGAAGTCTTCAAAGGATCCACCCCATTTCAAAGCGAGGAGCTACTTCAAAATCACAGTGGAGACTCATTTTAAAATTTGCTATTTTGGACATAGCTATTCATAACAATTGTTGTTTCCAATGTTTCTATTTCTAGACAGAGAGTTCAGGTCTATTTCAGGTTATTTAGTTTTAATTTTATTATTTTTTAGGATTAGATTTTTCTTTCAAGTACTTTATTTCCTCCTTTTTAGTGGCTTTAAGCATTTATGCTTTAAAACTTTGAATTTTGGGATAAAATAATGGTTATCCTAAATCCCAAGAATTGTTTATCTTGGATTTTATAAATAAGTGCTTTGAGCATGTTGGCGTTTAAATTCGCACCTCTGGAATGCGGATTTGAAACGGACAGCTATGCACAGATAAACTGCTCTTCAAATTAGGAGGGGAAGCTCCCTCTTGCTGATGATGTGAAAGAAAGTAAATTAAAATTAATTTGCCTATCTTTTTGGTTCAGCTAGAGCACAAGGTTTATAAAACACAAACGCCGCAACTGAGATTTTCTAATTAAGAATTCCAACTATGACTAACTTAAGCTAAAGACATTTCTAACTTCTCAAGTAATACGCAGAAAGAAATATACCGAGCCAAAATTTTTTTGTTTTTCAAAGATTCAGATTACAAATTACAAACATGCACCCGTTAAGGTTAGATGGATAAACCGAAACGTGCAAGAAAGCAACCCTAACCAGAATGGCACCGCTGAGGGTGAGCATTGGTCAGAGGGTCTTCTAATCTATTTGCAGAAAGGAACTCAACGTCAAGTATGTGCTACCCAATCCGATGCGGAGTGAGGGGCGACCATATGACGGAGTAAATACAGAACTACTGCTTGAAAGAAAATGCTGAATACAAAAACTACTGCTTGAAGGAAATTGCCGAAAACTGAAAACCCTCAACACCCAGAATGTGCTTGCTGACCCAAGACGGGAAAGTAGCGACCATAGGGCGGATATGGATTACATACAATATCAAAATGCTGAAAGAGAGAACATTACAATCTGACTGAGCAAGAATCTAAGACCGACAGTACTACTGCCAGTATACAGTTTGAAAGATGATTACTTGCTACCAATTACAAATCAGCCTTTAAGAATATTGCAATAATATTGAAGCATTCAATGACTGCCAAGAATAAGCTTAACTTGCAGGAAAGGAACGGATCCAACCTCTTTAAATCTGCGCAGTCTACAATGATGTCTCCGTGAAGCCTTTAAGAGTTCCCAGCACCTTCCAAGAGCACTAATGCAGATCCCTGTTTGCTGTCATAACAATACTGTATTTTTTTCTTCATAAAACAGCAATATATATTCCTTGGAAATTCGTAACTCCCTTGAAACTCAAGCCAACAATCTAAAATTGCATGCAAAACACAAGTATAGTGAAGGCGCCCAACTTAGGAACATAAAACAGAGTCAAATAGCAGCTTATATTGAATGGCACAAACTCCAATGAACTGCAGATGGTACGGCCCAGGTACAGGGGCGATTTTACTTTAAAAATTGAATACACCAATATAAAATCTGCAACTTGCCACACTATGGCGCCTAGACCAATGGAAGGGAAATAGCCAATACCCACAAAGCAATATTTTGTCTTTTTTGAAATATGAATGAAATACAGAATCTGCTGTAGCTAAATGCAAAAATCAGGAAACCTCTAACATGCAAGATCATAAACTAACAATGCTAATGCAGATTACGATGCAAGGAATACAATGCATTCACAACTAGACTAAATTCATCACTAGTCGTTGTCTTACAAACGAGAAGAGATGCCCAATGGTTAGGAGGTCTTCATCCCTCGAAGTGATCCAGATTCAATCCGGCAGCATAACGGTGTATTTTCCAAGATGACTCAAATGATGCACAAGACTCCCTTTTTATAATTTCTGCTTGACTTCACGAAACCCTAGAAATAGCTTTTAGGTCAAAACTTTCATCTTCTCAAGAAGGCGTACCTTTTCCTCACAGCATTAATAAATGATATTTTAATTAAAAGTCCATCTTGAAAAGTGCGCCCCACATCATCTTGCTTGACTTAGGCAATAATTAAAATAATCATTTAATGAGGGCGCCACCCTCAATGGCCCCTTTTTAAAACATCTTTAAGTTATTACTTCTAAGCCCAAGGTCAACATTAAAATATAATATTTAAATGTGCCTTAATGAAATAACTTAACTTATCCCTCCGGAGGTGCACTGAAGCCAAAACTGATCCAAACAACTGACCATTGAAACAGGAAGTCAACCGAGCTGAACATCATCTGCCAAACTGCCAAAAATAGAATTTACTAAAAATAGTAAATTCCAAAAAGTACCCAGAATGCCGGAATGATCATACTAATCGCTAAGCCCCTCCAAAACCCGCATGAATCCTCAACATTAAAACTCCATATCTCCTATCAATGATCTCCTCAAATTAGGAAACCCTAATTTTAATCTCCGACTAGCCTCCGGGTCTCTTAACGAAGGCTGCAACGTCACCAAACCGGGTTACGCCGAAGGGACATTACATAACCGGCCCCTCAAGATTGTTTGTCCTCAAGCACGTAAACTAGGGTGGCCGTGATTATTCATCACTTTCCACGCCGTGATCCTCCATCTAAGCAGGTTCTTCCATTTTACTCAAACATTCTCTCTCTCGATAGTTCCCATTTTCCCTCAGCACGTCAAGCCGGGCATCGCACTCGAACTGTAACCAATCCACCTTCCTCATTCAATGGTGGTAACTGAAGAGGCTTAACAATACCAGTCCAAGAGCCTTCTGAGGCGACAATGCGGAAGATGCACTCGCTATCCTAAGGTAGCTCCAACTCATACACAGCCCTAACCTTTCTCATGACCCTGAACGCCCATAGAAGCCAGGTTTGAGCTTTCACCTACCTTCTTTGAGGAGTTGATCGTCTCTTCAGAAGGTTGTGGAACGAGATAGACCCCATATCCCTTAACCTCCTCAAAAGAACGCCACTGACGCTCGATCAGCATACAACTTCGGCTGATTTTGTGCACCGCGAATTCTCCTTCAAGGACCTCATTATGTCCTGACTATGCTGCAACAAATCCTTGGCTAAAGGAGCTTTGCTGTCACCAAACACCAAATCTGCAAAGCTGGGTGCTTCATACCCATAGAGTGCCAAGAAGGGGGACATTTTGATTGACATATGGAAGGTAGAGTTGTAACAGTACTCGCCTATATGCAGCCACTTAACCCAAGCTTTCTGCTGTTCTGACACATAGTTTCTCAAGTAGCCTTCTAGCCACTTGTTCACCACTTCTGTTTGCCCGTCAGTTTGGGGGTGATAACTCGTGCTTGGGGTGAGCACAGTACCACTCATTCTAAAAATTTCCTGCCAAAAGGTACTTAGGAACTTACTGTCCCTATCACTTACAATATTCTTAGGCAAACCGTGAAGTCTAAACACTTCTCGAAAAAACAAATCTGCAACTTGGGCTGCAGAAAAAGTGCTGGTAATGGCAAAGAAATGAGCAAACTTGGTGAGTCTGTCAACTACCACATAAATGCAATCCTTCCCTTGGGCCTTGGGCAACCCAGTGATGAAATCCATTGAAATGCTTTCCCATTTTTTATTGGGAATTGGAAGTGGTTGCAGCAAACCGGCTGGTAAGGTGTGCTCATTTTTATTTGCTTGGCACACAGGACATTCCTGAATGTAACGTTGAACCTCCTTCTTCAAACCTTTCCAAGAAAACCTTTCTCGGATCTGCCTATAGGTCTTAAAAAACCCTTGGTGACCAGCAACTGGAATGTCATGAAAATTCAAGAGAATCTTCTTCTTGAGCTTAGAATCGGCTACCAGAAAGATTCTACCCTTATACTGAATCAAACCCTCAACCACTTGGTACTTTTCATCATGGAAAGTACCTTCCAGAATGCTGGTTGCAAACTGATTTTTTGCATAATCAGCAAGCAACATGTCTCTCCAATCTGCAGTGAGCTCACACAATGAGCTGAGATGAGGCCTTCTGGATAGAGCATCGGCCACTACATTATTTTTCCCTTTGACGTATTCAATGTCAAAGTCGTAAGCTTGAAGCTTACTTACCCATTTCTGTTGCCTCTCATTTAAATCCTTCTGGTGCATAAAATGCTTGAGGCTATTGTGGTCTGTTTTAACCACGAACTTATTCCCCACCAAGTACTGTCGGAACTTGGCTAATGCATGCATAATGGCAAGCATTTCTTTGTCATAAATTGAATATGACCTTTCCACACCCCTTAATTTCCGGCTTTCAAACACAATAGGGTGTTTGTCTTGCATCAGGACAGCACCAACTCCTTCACCCGATGCATCACACTGCAGCTCGAATGGCTTAGAGAAATCAGGGATAGCCAAAACCGGGCACGAGCTCATGATCTTCTTAAATTTTTCAAACACAACTTGAGCCTTTTCTGACCAAACAAAGGCTCCCTTTTTGGTGAGATCAGTAAGGGGAGCCGCATTCTGAGAATACCCCTTAACAAACCTCCGATAGAAACCACAAAGGCCCAAAAAACCTTTCAACTGTGTCAAACTTTCAGGTGGTGGCCAATCAACCACGGCTTTGATCTTCTCCGGATCCACCTTAACTCCCTCAGCACTGATTATGTGGCCAAGGTATAATAACTCCACCATTCCAAATTCACATTTGGAAGCCTTTGCGAACAAACTCTCAAATTCCATGATACTAAGCACTTCCTCCAAGTGCTTGAGGTGATCTTCCCAAGTCTTGCTGTAGATCAGAATTTCGTCAAAAAATATCAGCACAAACCGCCTTAACTGATTCTGAAACACACGGTTCATGCAAGACTGAAAGGTGGCCGGTGCATTAGTCAAACCAAATGGCATGACTAAGAATTCGAAGTGGCCATAGTGACATCTGAAAGCTGTCTTTTCCACATCTGATCCCCTCATCCTTATCTGATGGTAACCGGATCTTAGATCAATCTTTGAGAAGAACTTAGCCCCATGTAGCTCATCAATGAGCTCATCTATTCTGGGAATGGGGTATCTATTCTTGATAGTGCTTTGGTTCAAAGCACTATAGTCCACGCACATGCGCATGGTACCATCCTTCTTTACAAGAACCACTGCAGAAGCAAAGGGGCTCTTGCTTGGGCGTATGAAACCCATCTCCAAAAGTTCTCGGATATTCTTCTCAATCTCATCCTTTTGCCTCTTCGGATACCGGTAAGGAGTTGTGATCACCGGTTTAGCTCCTTCCTTGAGCTCTATTATGTGTTCTGAACCTCGATCAGGGGGAGGTCCAGGAGGTAAATCAGCAAACACTTTACTCTTTTTGGTGAGTAAAGATTGGATATCAGGAGGATGCTCTACTTTAGTTTCAGCTGGACTTGCTGGAAGAATCATGCACTCAGCAGCCCATTCCACTTGATCATGACGTATCAACTTCGCCATCCTCTTGAATGATACAATCCGAGGACCACCATTTGACATACCTCTCAACACCACCTTCTTCCCATCGGATTGAAACTTCAACTCCATAGTTTGCAGATTTAGAGAGATCTCTCCAAGAGATCGCAGCCATTGAATGCCAAGGACAGCATCCGTATCTCCAATACTAACCACGTAGAAGTCATCCTTGACTTCGTAATTGCCCAATTGCATTGACATGTTCGGAATCCTCTTGGTGCATGAGATGTGAAACCCATCCGCAACCATAACTCTGAACCCTTCAAAGTCTTCTGTTTGCAATCCTTTCTTTGCCACCACAACTTCATCTATGAAGTTATGTGTTGCACCAGTGTCAATCAAAGCAACAATACGTTGCCCTTTGATCATTCCCCGAACTTTAAAGGACTCATTCTTTTGGAAGCTCGAAAGCTGAGCCAATGTACCACCACTTTCTTTTTCACCTTCAGACTCTTCTGGAGTATTTTCTTCATCGCTGTCCTCAAAGTCAGCTTGCTGATCAGAAAAATCAGAATTGCTTTCATCAGCTGTATAGAACTCAATTTGATGAATCTTAGCTCCCTTGGGGCACACATGATCTTGTGACCATTTTTCCCAACAACGGAAACATAAACCTTTCCTACGGAGTTCATTGATAGTTTCTGGATCCAATCTTGAGCCAGGGGTTTTTTGAGGTTTAAACTCCTTATGGTGAGGCTTCTGATGAAACTTTTTCCCTCTATCTCCTTTGTGAAAAGCTGGTTTGGAATGGAACTTAGCTTTGGGAGCAGCCCACTCCATGTTTCTAGCTTTTTTCATTGCTTCCTGTAGGGACGGTGGATCAAAAGCTTTGATCCAACCCTTGATTGGCTCCATCAATCCTTCAGTGAATAGGATTACTAACCTTCTCTCTGTGATTCCAGTGACCATAACTGAAAGTCTTTGGAACTCAGCTATGTAGGCATCCACAGTGCCATATTGTCTCAACTGTGCCAACTCCCTAAAGTGCACTTCTGGGTCCTTCTTCTCGAACCTTTCAATGAATCTATTGGAGAATTCATCGTATCTAGTGATAGACCCATGACCTAAGGTGACTAGGCCATGGTACCACCATTCATGCACCACCCCATCTAGGTGTAGCGTAGCGAATCTAATCGCTTCTTCTTCAGCCATTGGCCTAAGTGCCAAGTAGTTGTCTAGTTTTTGTAACCAGGCTCGAGCAGAATTATTATCGCTTCCATCAAAATGGGCAAGCGTAACCTTGTTGAGAGCTTGATTCCAATCTCCTTGTGCTGGGGTTCTTTTTTGATCATAGTTCCTACCTTGGCCTCTATCCTTCCTCCGATACTCCATGTAATCATTGAAGGACATCTCAAGTTTTACTTCATCAGAAAGAGTGTCATACTCTGTTCGGCCTATCCTCACCCTCTCCAAGGGTGAAATATTTTCTTCAGGATCAGGCTGTGGGATTGCTGGTGTCAGAAACGTGGGTTTGAATGGTCTAGCAGAAATGTAAGTGTTGCTCACTGCAGGTTGGGCAACATGACCATTGTGCGGGTTGGAAGCACTGTGCTCCCCGGTATGCCCTGGGTTGGGTTGTGGAATACTGGGACCCAATCTCCCCAACAGGAGAGAAAACATATCCATCATGGCATCCATCTTCTTATCAAGTCCTTGCCCCAAATTGGCTGAATTGTCTATACCCTTCCCATTGTCACCTCTGTTGCCAGAACTTCTTTCGTTATCCCCCATTTCTGTTTCTTGCGAAGGCTCCCAATTAGCCCTCAAAACCTCGGAAGCTGTGTGACCTTCTGGGGCTTGATGCAACTGAGTCTGAACTGTACCTCTCTTGTATACTCTTGCCAAATACCTCTGTTCTCTGTCACTCATAGAAGGCTGATTTCACAGGATGGCAGGAACCTGGCTCTGATACCACTGAAATATACCGAGCCAAATTTTTTTTGTTTTTCAATGATTCAGATTACAAACATGCACCCGTTAAGGTTAGATGGATAAACCGGAACGTGCAAGAAAGCAACCCTAACCAGAATGGCACCGCTGAGGGTGAGCATTGGTCAGAGGGTCTTCTAATCTATTTGCAGAAAGGAACTCAACGTCAAGTATGTGCTACCCAATCCGATGCGGAGTGAGGGGCGACCATATGACGGAGTAAATACAGAACTACTGCTTGAAAGAAAATGCTGAAAGCTAAAGACTCTCAACACCCAGGATGTGCTTTCTAACCCAGAATGGGATAGTAGCGACCATAGGGCGGAGATGGATTACATTCAATTATCAAAATGCTGAAAGAGAGAAAGTTACAATCTGACTGAGCAAGAATCTAAGATCGACAGTACTACTGCCAGTATACAATTTGAAAGATGACTACTTGCTACCAATTACAAATCAGCCTTTAAGAATATTGCAATAATATTGAAGCATTCAATGATTGCCAAGAATAAGCTTAACTTGCATGAAAGGAACGGATCCAACCTCTTTAAATCTGTGCAATCTTCAATGATGTCTCCGTGAAGCCTTAAAGAGTTCCCAGCACCCATCCAAGAGCACTAGTGCAGATCCCTGTTTGCTGTCATAACAATACTGTATTTTTTCTTCATAAAACAGCAATATATATTCCTTGGAAATTCATAACTCCCTTGAAACTCAAGCAAACAATCTAAAATTGAATGCAAAACACAAGTATAATGAAGGCGCCCAGCTTAGGAACATAAAACAGAGTCAAAGAGCAGCTTATATTGAATGGCACAAATCCCAATGATCTGCAGATGGTACGGCCCAGGTACAGGGGCGATTTTACTTTAAAAATTAAATACACCAATATAAAATCTGCAACTTGCCACACTATGGCGCCTAGACCAAAGGAAGGGAAATAGCCAATACCCACAAAGCAATATTTTGTTTTTTTTTGAAATATGAATGAAATACAGAATCTGCTGTAGCTAAATGCAAAAATCAGGAAACCTCTAACATGCAAGATCATAAACTAACAATGCTAATGCAGATTACGATGCAAGGAATACAATGCATTCACAACTAGACTAAATTCATCACTAGTCGTTGTCTTACAAACGAGAAGAGATGCCCAATGGTTAGGAGGTCTTCATCCCTCGAAGTGATCCAGATTCAATCCGGCAGCATAACGGTGTAATTTCCAAGATGACCCAAATGATGCACAAGACTCCCTTTTTATAATTTCTGCTTGACTTCACGAAACCCTAGAAACAACTTTTAGGTCAAAACTTTCATCTTCTCAAGAAGGCGTACCTTTTCCTCAAAGCATTAATAAATGATATTTTAATTAAAAGTCCATCTTGAAAAGTGCGCCCCACATTATCTTGCTTGACTTAGGCAATAATTAAAATAATCATTTAATGAGGGCGCCACCCTCAATGGCCCCTTTTTAAAACATCTTTAAGTTATTACTTCTAAGCCCGAGGTCAACATTAAAATATAATATTTAAATGTGCCTTTAATGAAATAACTTAACTTATCCCTCCGGAGGTGCACTGAAGCCAAAACTGATCCAAACATCTGACCATTGAAACAGGAAGTCAACCGAGCTGAACATCATCTGCCAAACTGCCAAAAATAGAATTTACTAAAAATAGTAAATTCCAAAAAGTACCCAGAATGCCGGAATGATCATACCACTGCGAAGCCCTCTGAAAACCCAGAAGGAATCCGCCATTAAAACTGACATCTCCGAACAATGACCTCCTCAAAATTAGGAAACCCTAATTTTAACTTCCGACTAGGCCTCCCGTTCCCAAATCTAAAGGCCAACGGCTTCACCAAACCACTGGAAGGATACGACACGAGCAAGAGAAACTAGAAATGAAATCGGTTGATTCTCCTGGTGCGTTTCAACAAACTCTTTTCCAACAAACATCTACACACTTCAATGCCGAAATTAAGATCATAAAAAGATAACATTAAATAACGTAATCCGAGATATCTGAGACATTATACCAAGGCAAAGGAGGCTCATGATTTTATTTCTCAAACTTCTGGAACAAAGATTATCCTAACACATGCACGAAACAAGAAATTGCAGCTAAAGAGGCTTGCAAACTTGTTCTTACACAAAAGGGAAGGCAATTACAACAACTACTTGTTGGCTAAAAGAGACTCAACAATTCGCTATCATAAACACAAGTGAACTGACACTAAATAACAGCTTGCTGGCTAAAAGAGACTCAACAATTTGCTATCACAATAACCGTTAAAGAAAACTAATGAGCAAAGGCTCTTATTTATAGGCAAGCAGAGGAGTAGGTAACCCTAGAATCTCCTTGCTTTCACAATCTAGGGCTTGCTCAGCAAGCAAGCTTTATTTCTAAATCTAGAAAGAAGATAACATCTAACACCTAAGAAAACGGGAAAAGCAGGAAACGCCAACTATTACATTTATCTTCTTTCTCTTCTTCAAGAATGGATAAGAATCGTTCCAAGAATAGAAAGAAAGCGAAAAGAAAGCTTCTAGATGAAAGCCACTTTAAATCTCAATCATATCTACTAAAAAGCAGGATACTGGGTCCTGGTCAGGTGTATTGATACTGTCTAAGGTAATATTCCGATCCTCCAAGATCTCTTCGCCTTCTATGATCCAACTTAGAGAATCTATTACTTCTTTGGCTGCTTTATGAGTTTTGTTCTTGAAAAACATTGCTGCCCAAAAAGATGACTCACTAATTGATAACTTGGCGGCTCTGCAACTTTATGTTTCTGACACCTCTCTTGATTTTCAACAGAAGAGTATTGCACAACTCTTTTCCGATACCTTTCCTTTTCCTCATATCACACCTCTCGTTCTTCAACTGAGATGATGAAATTTTGACATAGTGCTGATTTGGTCTCAAACTCGAGGGGAATGTACTCCATATTGAAAACCTTGAAGAATGACTGTAAACTCGCCTATGTTCAGACAAGCTTTGAGCAACTTTCTATTTTTAGAACGCTGGTTTTTCGGTCTCAAACGGACAGATTTTTGGAAATTTTTCTAAGATATGGGTTTTGCTTAGAATTTCGTTGCAATACAACCCAAATCGTCTGTTTTTTTAATTTTGAATTTAGACTGAAAAAGAAGCAAACCCTAATTTCTTCAATTTTTCACTGAAAAAGTTGGCACCTAGGTTTTGTTCATAATACAATTAGAAATGGACCCAGTTGATCAGATTTTAAAAACACTGATGGCTGATTGAAAAAGAAGCCAACCCTAGAATTTGAAATTTTCTTGAAAAAGCTGTGATATGGGTTTTCTTCAGAAGACTGTTTCAAGAGGACCCAGATGATCAAAATTTGCAAACTCTGCAGATTTCACTGACATGCAAGGAAAAAGAAGCTGCTGCAACTTGATAAATTTCATCAAAACTTCTTCAAAAGAATGAGATGAAGAAACCCAGATGGCTGAAAATTAAAAATCTTTGACCTTCTTCAAAAATTTGATCTTCTGGATAAAAAAGCATGAAAAAGCAAGGTCTTATGTTGCTGATCTGAAAAATTATTTATGAAAATCAGCAACCTTGAGCTCTTGAATCTTGAAATAAAACTCAAAGTTACTGCTCCACTTCTCTTCTTTGGACGCCACCTGCTGTAGAAACCCCTGGTCTCACTAAACTCTGAATCTGTCTGTTTTTCCTGGTTTTGAGCGTTTTTGGTTTTTTTGGTGTTTTTGCATGAACAATTGAAAATGCGATTTTGAAAGAAAATGATATAAAATTTCTAACAAATACAATAAGGACCAAACTAACATAAAGAGACTCCGAAAACCATAGCTATTGATTGTATTATTTTTCCACAGCTATTACAATGATAGATCTCTGACATGCAGACAAGATAAGATAAAAATATCAGATCAAAACCTGATTTGCAGCCGCCTGGATGAAATGATGAATGGTACGGCCATCAAAGATATCATCTTCTCCCTCTGTCTGATGACTGCAAATGGATCCAGTAGATACTGCGCCCCTGTTGGTGAAGTTACACTGCCAAAAAGGAAGGCGATTCACCTGGCATGAAAAGTACGGCCTGTACTTGCAGGTACGGCCCTATAGCAGCAGCAAAAAGTACGGCCCCAGCAGCAGCAAGAAATCTGTATGGCTTTATGTGATTTGTCTGGAGTTTATGAAATAGGCACCTAAGGAAATAGAACCCTTCCGAATGTATTCTCGTCCAAAAACCCTGAAGATGAATCAACTGTGAAACTCTGTGACAACCTATGGATGAAGTTATCTCTCTGACAAGCAATAAATCAGCTGGTATTTCACAGCCTCTGAACTGCAGAAACTGAAGATGGCTCGTTCTCCAATGCACGGTGAAAATTGGAACCCTTGGCTTTGTTCTCAGAAGAAGGTATTAGCAAAAATTCGATTTTCAACATAATGAGCTCTCTTTTCC
This sequence comes from Sequoia sempervirens, assembly GCA_007258455.2. Classification (NCBI taxonomy): domain Eukaryota; kingdom Viridiplantae; phylum Streptophyta; class Pinopsida; order Cupressales; family Cupressaceae; genus Sequoia; species Sequoia sempervirens. Next base: position 12,354 of record VDFB02048839.1, read on the forward strand.
ATGAAAACCCTTATATCCCTCAAAAAGTCGACTTTTCTCAAAAAGGCATCATTTAAATTAAGTTTGAACTTTTCTTTTAATTTTTCAATAGTTCCGAACACACTTTTAATTATAAAATATAATTGAAAAGTGGCCCCCTTCAATGTTGGTCGACCCCTTGAGAAAATCACTTAAGTTATAATATTAAATAATATTATAACTTTATAATATAAGCTTCATTAATTAATATTTAATTTGACAATTAAAATATTAATATCTTCCTCAATTTATGTCCGATTAACAAACCGTCTGAAGCTGGAGAATAAGCGATTGATTTTGCACATGACCAAACCATACTACTAAAAATAGCAGGGGTGCTCCGCTGAATGACCTTACTAAAAATAGCAAGTCAGGCAAATGATGTCTGAATGACCACGAACGAAAGCCAACTGGTAAATTCTGACGATCCGAAGCCAAGCCAAGCTCCAACAAGACCCTCTATCCATCCTATCAGCCTACGAGGGTCGCATAATAGGCTAATCATAAGCTCTGAGAGATGTCAACTGGAAGGGGACATTACAGTCCGCCCCTCCTGAAATTGCTTGTCCTCAAGCAATCTCAACTTCGGATGCTGCAAAATATCCTCGCTCTCCCACATAGCATCCTCCACTGGCAAATCTCTCCATTTCACCAAATATTCCCTGATAGTCCTCCTACGCAACTGTCTCTCTTTGTATTCCAGGATAGACTCAGGTACTAATATCAACTTTCCCTCGTCATCTAAGGGAGGTAAAACTGCTGAAGGTACCACACGGTGTCCCAACGCCTTCTTGAGACGTGACACATGGAAAACATTGTGAACCTTACTATCCGCCGAAAGCTCTAGCTCATAAGCCACCTCTCCAACACGCCTCAGAATCCTGAAAGGACCATAATACCGTGGCTTAAGCTTCTCCGAACCACTCTTCCTAAGAGTAGACTGACGGTAGGGCTGCAGCATAAGATAAACCATGTCTCCCACCTCAAAGGATCTCTCTGTCCTCTTCTGATCTGCGTACTGCTTCTGCTGATTCTGTGCCTTCGCAATGTTTTCCTTGAGAGCCCTCATAGTGTCCTGACTCTCCTGCAATAAATCTCCAGCACTCGGCACTCTACTGTCACTCAATAGCAAATCCAGGAAGCTAGGCGCCTCATAACCGTACAACGCCATGAAGGGAGACATCTGAATGGTCATGTGAAAGGTAGTATTGTAACAATACTCGCACAAATAAATCCACTTGACCCACGCCTTTTGCTGCCCTGCAATGTAATTCCTGAGGTAACCTTCCACCCATTTGTTCACTATCTCCGTCTGACCATCAGTCTGCGGGTGGTAACTGGTGCTCGATGTAAGCTCGGTCCCACAAAGTCTGAACACCTCCTGCCAGAAGTGACTCAGGAACCGACTATCCCTGTCGCTCACTATGCTCTGAGGCAACCCATGTAGTCTGAAAACCTCACGGAAGAAGACCTCTGCTACCTATGTAGCTGTGTAAGTGGTGGTGATCGGAAAGAAGTGGGCATACTTCGTCAGCCGATCCACAACTACATATATACAATCCCGTCCTTGGGCTTTAGGCAAGCCCGTAATAAAATCCATCGATAGGCATTCCCACTTCCTATCAGGAATCGGAAGTGGCTGCAATAATCCTGCCGGATACGTGTTCTCCTACTTGTTCTGCTGACAAACAGGGCACTCATGCACATACTGAAGAACATCTGCCTTAAGACCCTTCCATGTAAATCTCTCCCGAATCTGTCTGTACGTTTTGAAGTACCCGGGATGCCCTGCTGTAGGTACATCATGAAAGGCTCGCATGATAGTGTTCTTCATCTCTGATCCTGGGATCAATAAAATCCTATTCTTGTAAATGATCAAGTCATTCACAAGCGTGTACCTGGTGTCTACCATCGATCCCTCAACAATACTGGATGCCCAAGTATCCTTGGCATACTCTGCTACAATCAAATGCCTCCAATCCTCTGCAATGTGAACCATAGAGCTCAGATAAGGCCTGCGTGAGAGAGCGTCAGCCACTACATTCTGGGTACCTTTGATGTAGGTGATATCAAAGTCATATGCCTGTAACTTACTCACCCACTTCTGCTGACGATCGTTTAAGTCTCGCTGCCCCAGGAAATGCCTCAAACTGTTGTGGTCAGTGTTAATGAAAAACTTACTGCCCACAAGATATTGTCTAAATTTGGCCAAGGCATGTATTATGGCCAGCATCTCCTTATCATAAATAATCGTAAAGCCTCTCTAGACCTCTCGAAAGCTCTCGCCTTCATAAACGCATCTGGGAAGCTTTGTCCTGCATAAGCACCGCTCCAATGCCCTCACCAGAAGCATCGCACTGAAGCCCAAAAGGCTTCGAAAAATCTGGTAGTGCCAACACTGGACACGTAGTCATCAGCTCCTTGAACCTCACAAAACACTCCTGTGCCTCAGGAGTCCAACATAATGCACCTTTTTTCAACAAATCCGTCATAGGTGCTGCATGATGTGAATAACCATTCACGAATCTGCGATAAAACCCACACAAACCAAGAAATCCTCGCAGTTGTGTAAGGTTCGCCGGAATAGGCCAATCTATAATAGCACGGATCTTCTCAGGATCCATACGCACTCCCTCTGCACTGATGATATGACCTAAGTAGAGCAACTCAGTCATCCCCAAATCACACTTGGACTCCTTGGCGTACAAGGACTCCCTCTTCAAAATGCTGAGCACTGTATCCAGATGAGCCAAATGCTTCTGCCAAGTCCTCCTGTAAATCAGAATATCATCGAATAAGACAAGTACATATCTCCTCAATAGTGAATGGAAGACCCTGTTCATGGTGGACTGAAATGTCGCTGGGCCGTTGGTTAGCCCAAATGGCATCACCACAAACTCGAAGTGTCCACAATGACAACGGAATGCAGTCTTCTCAACATCCTGCTCATGGACTCTAATCTGGTGATATCCCGATCTCAAGTCTATCTTCGTGAAATAATAGGCACCATGGAGCTCGTCAATAAGCTCATCTATACGAGGTATGGGGTACCGGTATTTTGATGGTCCCCTTATTCGGCTCTGTAATCTATGTGACATAAGTGGCGGTACCATCTTTTCTTCTACCAGTAAAACAATCAATAGCTTAATGGCGCATTTACTAGTCAATATGACCCATAAAATTCCTTGATAGTCTTCTATCTCATCCTTCAACCTCTTCGATGTCTGGTGAGTAACACCAAGGACGGCTTAGCTTCTCCTCAAGCTCTATAATGTGCTCAATAATTTCGTCTGAGGTCTCCGGTGGAATATCACCAAAACCTTCTCATGCTTGACTCTCAACCGCTGAATGTCCCGATGATACTCGATCTTATGTTGTCCCTCCCTAATAGGTGTTTCACGTGCACTTGGCAGCCCACTCTACCATGCGGGAAAGTCATGTCGCATGAGTCTCTCCATCCGACGGAAGGAAATAGTCTTGACATTACTGTCCCGAATGGGCTTCAGGATATGTGTCTTCCCATCCACATCAAACCGAATCTCCATGTCTTTGAGACGAAGAGTGACTCTCCATGTCTTTGAGACGAAGAGTGACTTCCTCAAGGGAATGAAGCCACTTCATGCCCAAAACTAAATCGATATCTCCCATGTTCACCATGTAATCATCAGCCTTGAATTCGTAGTTATTCAAGCGCAAGGGGAGATCCCTAATCATACGATCACACCTGAGAGTGTAACCATCGGCCACCTTAACCCTAGTGCCTTCGAACTCCTCAGTTATGAGTCCGCATTTCTCCACAAATCTAGCATCAATAAAATTGTGGGTGGCTCCTGTGTCAAGAAGGGTGATGACCCTTTGTCCTGCCAAAACTCCATGAAGTCTAAATGAACCCTCCTGCTGAATGCTAGACAATCATGCCTCCTAAATCTGGAGCTCTGACTCTGCCTCTGCCTTAGGCTCTGAAGCCTCTGATTCTGACACCTCAGAACTCTCCTGCTGTTCGGAACTCTCAGATTCTGAATCCTCGTAATAAGCCCACATCACTCGATTGGCCTTGCCCTTAGGCCGCAAAGGACAATCATGGTTGGCATCGTAGGGACCTTTGCAGTAGAAGCAAAGCTTCTTCCTGTGTAAATCATTAAGAGCCTCACAATCCAAGGGTGCTGCTGATTTTCCCTTTGAATCACTCTTAAAATCTGATTTCTCTCTATTTTTGTTGAATCCCTTATTGTCCCTGAATGAAGAAGTGTTTCTGGAGTTGAATTTACTGGATGGTGCTGCAAATTCCATGCTGCGTGCCTTCTTCATAGCTTCCTGCAGCGAAGGCGGATCAAATGCTTTGATCTAACCTCTCAATGGTTCCAACAGTCCCTCCATGAAAAGCACTACAAGGCGCCTCTCTGATATATTAGGAACCATAACTGACAGTCACTAGAAGTCACCTATGTAAGACTCCAAACTGCCACTTTGTCATAACTGAGCCAAATCTCTGAAATAAGATTCTGGATCCTTCCTGTCAAATCGTTCCACCAACCTGTCAACGAACTCCTGGTATGTGGTGATACGATCGTGCTGGAGTGTCACCATCCCGTGATGCCACCAGTCATAAGCTACTCCCTCAAGATGCAATGTAGCATACCTAATAGCATCCTCCTCAGCCATAGGACGCAATGTCAGAAAAGTATCAAGTTTACTGATCCAGGCCTATGCTGTGACCTTGCCACTACCGTCAAACATAGCCAAAGTAAGTCTGTTTGTGGCATGCTTCAGATCGCTATTATTATTATTATGTCTAGGCCTCCAATCCTGTCGGCCCTTGTGATGCTCTCTCCTCTGTGTGATGAATCTGTCAAAGGTAATCCTCTCCCTGACCTCAGGTGGTACTAACTCCCACTCATCGTCCGCTGCCATAAGTGTATCAGCGAACAAATCCTCATGCTCCTCACCTACAACAGCCTCATCGGGGTCCTGTCTCACAAATGTAGGCCTAGTTGGCATGTCTGCCGTCCGTGAAACAGTCCTAGGTGCTCTCTGTGATCCTGCATCACTCCTGTTCTCGTCACGATGTGGTGACGATCTCCTCGGCATACCTAATCTCTGGATTGCCACTGTCAACTGCTGTAGTACATCGTTGGACTGTCGTTGACCTGCTCGTAAATCTCTAAGAGTGTGTAGAACCTCTGCATCATCCTGGTCCCTAGGGTTTTGAGGAATATCTGTTCTGTCAGCCATGGTACCCGGCTGCCTATTCAAACCCTGTTGCCTGTCAATCAAAGCTCTCCTGCGAGTATAATATCTGTGAGGCCCAACCTCTTGTGGCTGCATAAGAATGCTAAACCCTCAGGATGGCAAGATTTAGCTCTGATACCACTGTAGAAACCCCTGTTCTCACTAAACTCTGAATCTGTCTGTTTTTGCTGGTTTTGAGCGTTTTTGGTTTTTTTGGTGTTTTTGCATGAACAATTGAAAATGCGATTTTGAAAGAAAATGATATAAAATTTCTAACAAATACAATAAGGACCAAACTAACATAAAGAGACTCCGAAAACCATAGCTATTGATTGTATTATTTTTCCACAGCTATTACAATGATAGATCTCTGACATGCAGACAAGATAAGATAAAAATATCAGATCAAAACCTGATTTGCAGCCGCCTGGATGAAATGATGAATGGTACGGCCATCAAAGATATCATCTTCTCCCTCTGTCTGATGACTGCAAATGGATCCAGTAGATACTGCGCCCCTGTTGGTGAAGTTAAACTACCAAAAAGGAAGGCGATTCACCTGGCATGAAAAGTACGGCCTGTACTTGCAGGTACGGCCCTGTAGCAGCAGCAAAAAGTACGGCCCCAGCAGCAGCAAGAAATCTGTACGGCTTTATGTGATTTGTCTGGAGTTTATGAAATAGGCGCCTAAGGAAATTGTCATGTCCCCATCCTAGTCGTACGGTATTGACGAGTTAGCTCATCATTTGATCCTCGGAGGGACAGTTGTGTGATCCTTTTGGTGGTTACCTGTTGGTTAGCTCGAGTGCCGGTGTGTCGGTGGGCTTTTCGCGAATCTTCTTCCTTTTGCAGAACTTTCTATTTTAGAAAGTTAAGGTCTAGGGCTAATCTAAGTTGGCAGGGCGCGTGCGGTCGTGCTTTCGAATTCGTTGACGGACAGAGGAAATAAGAATATGTAGGGTATTAAATATTTAATAATTTGACTTTATTATAAAGTCACTTTATTGAAATATTAAAATATTTAATTATTTGGCTAAGTTATAAAGTATTTAATTATACTTTATATTATATTATTAAAATGTGATTTAATGAGTATTTAATGCTCATTAAAAAGGGACGCCAATAATTAAATAAATTCTCCTAAGTCCAAAGTGAAAATTAAATCATTAATTTAAATGATTATTTTAATGGAGAATTAGGTCGAACTTTTCAAAGAAGAATATATTGTTCTTCCCAAGGCAAAATCGAACTATCAAGTTTATTATTCAATTTTGTCTACTGAGCATCTGAGCTTTGGAGTTTGCAAACCCTAGGGTTGCTGGCAGACTATCGTTTCTGGAGAACGTAACCTCTTCAGAGATCAGGCATACTGAGGCTGTGAGATACCAGCTGAAGATTGCACTTGGTGATTTCATCCAGAAGTCACAGATTGAGCTTAATCAGTCATTTGTTCAGAGTTTTACAGAGGAAATCATCTTCTTTTTGGGGCGATTCCATTCACTACCATTCATCAGCGTTTTGGCACAAGTCTCAAGGAATCCGTACTATCATTAATACTGCTGTACAGGCCGTACCAGCAGGGCCGTACTTCTTCATTCCCAGAGAAACGCCTTTCCTTCTCAGTTTCTGACTTGGGGTTCTTGGACGCCTTGGTCACCAGAGGTTGTGCGTTGGATTTGGAGCTCAGAGAAGTCTTCTATCATTTTGGCCGTACACTTCTTTACCAGCTGCAGCCGCCATCTTAAAAACCAGGTTTCATTTGATAAATTTCCAAATAATGCTTATATGTTCAGATTTTTTATATTGTATGTATTGGAAAAGATGAAATAAAGGAACGCCTTCCCTTTCTGAGCAAAATCTATGCATTTTGAGCTTGTATGAATTTTATATGAATTTTTAAGCAATTTCTAGAGAAATCGCATTTTTCCATTTTGCCTGTGAAAACCTTCAAAAACATCAAAAATCGAAAATTGCAAAAACAACACAAAAACAAATCAGTGTTTGATTCAGAGAACCACCAGGGTTCGAAGGTAAATAGAACCTCAATGATTCTCGTCCAAAAACCCTGAAGATGAATCAACTGTGAAGCTCTGTGACAACCTCTGGATGAAGTTATCTCTCTGACAAGCAATAAATCAGCTGGTATTTCACAGCCTCTGAACTGCAGACACTGAAGATGGCTCGTTCTCCAATGCACGGTGAAAACTGGAACCCTTGGCTTTGTTCTCAGAAGAAGGTATTAGCAAAAATTCGATTTTCAACATAATGAGCTCTCTTTTCCATGAAAACCCTTATATCCCTCAAAAAGTCGACTTTTCTCAAAAAGGCATCATTTAAATTAAGTTTGAACTTTTCTTTTAATTTTTCAATAGTTCCGAACACACTTTTAATTATAAAATATAATTGAAAAGTGGCCCCCTTCAATGTTGGTCGACCCCTTGAGAAAATCACTTAAGTTATAATATTAAATAATATTATAACTTTATAATATAAGCTTCATTAATTAATATTTAATTTGACAATTAAAATATTAATATCTTCCTCAATTTATGTCCGATTAACGAACCGTCTGAAGCTGGAGAATAAGCGATTGATTTTGCACATGACCAAACCATACTACTAAAAATAGCAGGGGTGCTTCGCTGAATGACCTTACTAAAAATAGCAAGTCAGGCAAATGATGTCCGAATGACCCCGAACGAAAGCCAACTGGTAAATTCTGACGATCCGAAGCCAAGCCAAGCTCCAACAAGACCCTCTATCCATCCTATCAGCCTACGAGGGTCGCATAATAGGCTAATCATAAGCTCTGAGAGATGTCAACTGGAAGGGGACATTACACCTGCAAAAATGATGAAAACTGAATGGAAGAAATGTCTTAAATAGATTTAGGGCTTTAAATAGCTTTGCTTTCTTTTGTTTTAATCCATGCAAACCCAAAAACCTTCTCATGCATCGAACTTAGACATTCAATTCAACTTGCAATTTTGAAATTTTGGAAAATTGACTAAGTTATGACAAGTTGGGCGCCCTTCTTGGCTAGGGGCACCCATTTTCTCCAGAGTTAACCACTTTTTTGAGAATTTTCAACTTTTCTTCCATTTTGACCCCTGGTTTGACCTTGATCTCTGGCTTTCAAATTGATCCGATGAATGAGCTGGATGATTCATCGCGTAGCCTGACTGATTCTGAGAAGATTGTTCTCGAGGAGCCTCTGACGGAAAACTTCGTTTTGACCTTCAAATTCATGGGAGCCTATTTCCTCCAGGGGCTCCGAACTTTCACAGTGTTAGCCATTTTTTCATGATTTTCAATTTCTTCCTTTCCCTTTGATCTTCTGATGAAATCTTGATTCCGGGTGTAAAATCCAGGTGATTCTCAACCCCGAAACCTTAACTGAAATGCTGTTTTTTGAGAGTTTTGTAGTTTTTTGGGTTTTGAAGGGTTTTTGCATAAAAACAAGAAATTGCGATTTTGCTCTAGAAAGCTTTAAAAATTCATAAAAAATAAATAAATAATAACTACGCATCAATATTGATCTCCAGATGAAGGCGCATTCATATATTCATTTCCAAAACTCAGATGACAAATGAAATCAATTACAGAGAGCGGAAAACAATATTTTATTTTGAAAAGAACCTGTAGACTTGCAAGCGCCAGAAAGCAAGAAGAAATGTACGGCTGAAACAAAGAATGAATCCTCAAGCTCAGAAAACGATGCTAGAGCTCTGTAAACCCTAGGCGCACCAGATCCAAGTGATAGAGACTGATAACTAGAGGCGTGGTTTCCTGAGAAAGATGGTACGGCCTTGCTGGTACAGAAATGTACGGCCCAGCAGCAACATTTAATAAAGTACGGCCTCAATAAATAAGATGCCAGATCTCTGCAGTGTGATCTCTGTTAAGTCGCCTCAACCCTCTGATGATAAATCTCTGTAAAAGTTTGCCTGAATCGATCAATAAGCTCAAACTGTAACCTCTATGTGAAGTCACCAAGAAGACAATCTTCAACTGGTATTGCACAGTCTCAGTATGCCAGATTCTGAAGAGGTATCGTTCTCCAAAATCATTCGTCTGCTGAAACCCTAGGTTTTGCAAACTTCAATGCTCAAAGCAAA